>WOXC01006417.1:0-23280 GCA_011680675.1 Gymnobelideus leadbeateri
GGCGGAGTAGAAACAGCTCGTCCAAGCCTCTCTGCCCCCAGATTCTCCACAAACTATGTAAAAAAGGACTCTGGAAAATCTTCTGGAGTCCC
The DNA here is from genome assembly GCA_011680675.1 of Gymnobelideus leadbeateri. Lineage (NCBI taxonomy): Eukaryota > Metazoa > Chordata > Mammalia > Diprotodontia > Petauridae > Gymnobelideus > Gymnobelideus leadbeateri. The sequence goes on from WOXC01006417.1 coordinate 93, forward strand.
AGCACCCACAGAACGACACAGAGAAGCTAACCTCCCGCTGAGGACAGCCCAGCACCCTGCAGGAAGGACCAGCGCAGTGGTCTGGGAGCCGGCAGCGCGCAGAGCGCAGGAGCGTGAGCCGAGGTTTTAGCCCCAGGGCGGCAGGGCCAGCAGCCGGCTGGAGGAACCCCAGAACACCAAGAACCCTGGCGACTCCAGAATTATCAACATAGACTTGCCTAGGACAAAGTAAGAGGTTAGTGTCCTATGGACTTTGGGACCTATATTTGGGGAATGCGTCAGCTCCCTCCCCTGGGGGCTAGAAGCTGCTGAGGAGACACGCCACTGTGTAGTTTTCAGAGGCATTTCCGGCTCCCAGCTTACAAATCGTGGGGAGATCCAGCGATCAGTCTTGGGGGGTAATCGCTCTTGCTTTAACCTCCCTGGATCTGGATTGTGATCTAGGGCGGAAGTTGTGGGTGGGTTTACAGCTTGCCAGAAACGGAAGTTGCCCCCCACACTTTCGGGACAAAAATTCCTCTATCTGGCCTTAAAGCCATAGTGTGGCAACAAGCCCAAAAGTCAAGCAATTAAGTGGCAACATGCCAAGGCAAAGGAAACAGAAAATGCAACCCTAGACTCCTATTTTGGGGGCATAGAGCAGGAAAAGGACTGTGAGGTCAGAAGTCCTGCTCCAAAAGACCCAGGGGAAAACATGAGCGGGTTGCAGGCCATAGAGGACCTTAAGAAGGACTTTAAAAATCAAATAAGAGAAGTGGAGGAAAAATTAGAAAGAGAAATGAGAAGGATGGAGGAAAAGTATGAAATGAGGGTCAACAGCCTGACTGAAGAAAATAACACCTTAAAAAATAGACTAACTCAAATGGCTAAGGAGGCCCAAAAGGGCACTGAGGAGAAGAATGCCTTAAAAAGTCGAATTTGCCAGATGGAAAAAGAATCTCAAAAGTTCACTGAGGAGATTCATTCCTTCAGAGTTAGACTGGAGCAAATGGAAGCTAATGACTTTATGAGAAATCAAGATGCAGTTAAGCAGATCCAAATAAATGAAAGATTAGAAGGCAATGTGAAATATCTCATGGGAAAAACCACTGACCTGGAAAATAGATCCAGGAGAGACAATTAAAAATTATTGGACTACCTGAAAGCCATGATCAAAGAAAGAACCTAGAAATCACCCTTCAAGAAATTCTCAAGGAAAACTGCCCTGACGTTTTAGATCCAGAGGGCAAAATAGAGGTTGAAAGAATCCACAGATCACCTCCTGAAAAAGATCCCAAAAAGAAAACTCCCAGGAATATTATAGCCAGGTTCCAGAATCTCCAGATCAAGGAGAAAATACTACAAGCAGCCAGGAAGAAACAATTTCAATATTGTGGAAACATAATCAGAATAGCCCAGGACCTGGCAGCTTCTACACTGAGGGATCGAAGGGCATGGAATATGATATTCCAGAGGGCAAAAGAACTGGGAATGAACCTAAGGGTCACCTACCCAGCAAAACTGAGTATTTTGTTTCAGGGGAAAATATGGTCATTCAGTGGAATAGAGGACTTTCAAGCATTCTTGAGGAAAAAACCAGAATTGAATAGAAAATTTGATATCCAGACACAAGAAGGAAGAGATGCCTGAGAAGGTAATCAGGGAAAAGAAATCAAAAGGAACTTATCAAAGTTGAACTATTTACATTCCTATATGGAAAAGCAATAACTGTGACTGATGATATCTTTCTCACTATGAAAATAATGGAAGAGGGGGTGTGGTCATATGAATACATATGTGAATGTGTGTGTATATGGTTACAGTTATATATGGATAGAGGGCATAGGTTGAATTTGTTGGGAAGGGAGAATACTCAAGGGATGAAATTATGAGGTGAGAGAGGAAAGTGGCAAGAGGAGATGGGGAGAGACAGGGTAGGGTAAACTATCCCATGTAGAAGAAGCAAGGGGAAGTGGTTGCAAAGGAGGGGGAGAATAAGGAAGGCTAAAAAGGCAAAACCACATTCACATTGAATTTGGTTCAGGGAGAAAATGACATACATACTAAATGGGATATCTCAACCTGCAGCAGGATAGGGGGAAGGGGGATGAGAGGAGAGATGATGGATGGGAGGGCATCCTTGGGGTGAGGGGAGGTTGGAAGTACCCACTATAGAAGAGGGACAGGATCATGTAGGGAATGGACCAGGTGGGGGGTGGGATGAGTGGGAGGGAATTATAAGCAGCCTTGTACAATATATCTACTATGATAATGTTTTGCAGAGCTAGACATGTACAACATATACTGAATTACTTATATCCCAAGAAGGAATGGGTGACAAGGGAGGAAGGAAATGGATCTGAAATTCAAGGTCGTAACATTAAATGTTTCAAATATATATATAAATACTATTATTAATACTCTTTTGCCTATAATTGGGAGATAAGATGTGCAGGCATTGGGACACAAAGATTCATCTTCCTCTAATGGAAAAGTCAATGGGGGTATGGGAGAAGGTATGGGAGAGAGCAGATTGGAGGAAGCGATATCTTGTGAGACTGCTATTCTGGGAGGTTGGGTAGGGGAATAATGGGGGGAAAATGATTGTAACTCAAAATCTGGCGGAAATGAATGATGTAAAACAGAAGTTAATAAAGTATTTGTTTAAAGAAAAAAAAAACACTAGAAATTATATGAATAAATGGAGCCTTCCTTTAAATAATAAGTAATATATATTAAAGCTATCAGCAAGTATTATATGTAGTGGGGATAAGATCTATTATTTCTAATAAGATCAGGGGTGAAACATGGGTGTCCACTATCATACATCTTATTCAATTTGGTACTATAAATTCTCGAAGTAGCAATTAGAGATGAAAAAGAAATCAAAACAATCAAATTAGGCAAAGAAGAGACCAAGCTATCAATCACTCTTTGCAGATGATATGATGATATACTTAAAGAATCCTTGAGGGGCGGCTAGGTGGCACAGTGAATAGAGCGCCCGCCCTGGAATCAGAAGGACCTGAGTTCGGAGCCGGCCTCCGACACCTAATCCGCACAAACAAAAACCTAGCCGTGTAACCTTGGGCAAGTTACTTAACCCCAATTGCCCTAAAGGGGCGGCTAGGTGGCGCAGTGAGTAAGAGCGCCGGCCTCGGAGTTTGGATGACCCGAGATCAGTTCTGGCCTCAGAAAATGAGCACCCACGCATAAATCAAATGACTAGCCGTGTAACCTTGAGCAAGTTACTTAACCCCAATTGCTTTAAAAAAAAAAAAAAAAGAATCCTTGAAAATAAAGTAAAAAAAAACAAAACGAACAACTACTTGAGACAATAAGTAAATCTGGAAAAGTTCCAGGATATAAAATAAACTTACATAAATCCTTGGCATTCCTGTATATTTCTTTTTTTTTTTTTTTTTTGCTTTTTGGAGGGCAATTGGTGTTGAGTAACTTGCCCAAGGTCACACGGTTAGGTTTTTGTTTGTGTGTTCGTTGTGTCTGAGGTCGGATCCAAACTCAGGTCATTCTGACTCCAGGGCCAACGCTCTACACACTGCACTACCTAGCCACCCCAATTCCGGTATATTTCTAATGAAATCCAGTAACAAGAGATAGAAACAGAAATCCTATTTAAAGTTACTGTGGACATTATAAAATATTTGGTAATCTACCTGCCAAAACAAACCCAGGACTGATATGAACACAACTACAAAACACTTTTCACAAAAATATTGTCAAATATAACGAATTGGAAATACATCAATTGCTTGTGGCTGGGTCAAAATAATATAATAAAAATGACAATTTTACCTAAATTAAATTTTATATTTGGTGCCATACCAATCAAATTATCAAAATTATTTTATACAGCTAGAAAAAATAGTAACAAAATTCTTTTGGAAGAAAAATATGTCCAGAATATCCAGGGAATTAATGAAAAGAAATGCTAGGGAAGGTGGCCTAGCCATACCAGATTTTAATCTGTATTATAAAGCAGCAGTCATCAAAACTACTTGGTATTGGCTGAGGAATAAAGTAGTGGATCAATGGAATAGATTGGATACACAAGACTCAACAGTCAATGACTATAATAATCTACTGTTTGATAAACCCAAATACCCCAGTTTTGACGATAAGAACTCACTATTTGATGAAAACTGGTGGGAAAACTGGAATATAGTATCACAGAAACTGGGCATAGACCATTATTTAACACCATATACCAAAATAAATTCTAAATAGTTGCATGATCTAGAAATAAAGGCTGATATTATAAGCAGATTAGGGGGAAGGGGTATGAGAGGAAGGATGATGGATGGGAGGGCATCCTTGGGGGGAGGGGAGGTTGGAAGTACCCACTAAAAAGAGGGACAGGATCATGTAGGGAATGGACCAGGTGGGGGGTGGGATGAGTGGGAGGGAATTATAAGCAGCCTTGTACAATATATCTACTATGATAATGTTTTGCATAGCTAGACATGTACAACATATACTGAATTACTTATCTCCCCAGATGGAACAATGGAATTACTTATCTCACCCAGATGGGTGACAAGGGAGGAAGGAAATGGATCTGAAATTCGAGGTCTTAACATCAAATGTTTCGAATATATATAAATACTATTATTAATACTCTTTTGCTTATAACTGGGAGATAAGATGTGCAGGCATTAGGACACAAAGATTCACCTTCCTCTAATGGAAAAGTCGAAGGGGGTATGGGAGAAGGTATGGGAGAGAGCAGATTGGAGGAAGCAATATCTTGTGGGACTGCTATTCTGGGAGGTTGGGTAGGGGAATAACAGGGGGAAAATGTTTGTAACTCAAAATCCGGCGGAAATGAATGATGTAAAACAGAAGTTAATAAAGCATTTGTTAAAAAAAAAAGAATTAGAAATGAAGTGGGTGTCATCTATTGGGGGATGGCTAAAGTAGTGGTGGTATATGAATGTAATTTTTCTATAAGAAACAAGGATCAGATCTACTTCGTATTTACCTGGAGATGCTTTTACAAACTGATACTGTGAAGAGCAGAACAAGGAGAAATTTGTACAAAATTACACACAGAATATATGTGTGATGACCAGCTTTGATAGACTGTACTCTTCTCAGCAATGCAGGGTTATAAGTCAAGTCCAAAAGACTCATGATAGAGATAGATGTCTACTTTCAGAGAAACAACGAGCCATAACAGATTTTGAAGGCAGATTGAAGCAAACTATCTTCTGTCTTTTATTTCTTGTTTCATTTTTTTCCTCTTTCCCATTGTTAATTCCATCTGATATAATCCTTTTTTTGTCGCATTGCTCTTTTTATATTTAAACAAATGCTTTATCAACTTCTGGTTTACATCATTCATTTCCGACAGATTTTGAGTTACAATTTTTTCCCCATTTTTCTCCTACCTACCACCCCATATTAGCAGTCCCACAAGATATCCCCTCATCCAATCTGCTCTCTCTCCCATATCTTCTCTGTGCTGTGGGCTCCTGGAGCCCTTCACTGGCTGCTCCCTGCAGGGCTGCTAGGCTGTCATCAGCGGGAGGTGAGCTTCTCTCTTTTGTTCTATGGGTGCTGGGGCTCCAGAAGTTGTTCAGAGTCCCCTTTTACATGGTTTGGAGGTGGTCTAGGGGGAGAGCACCTAGGAATTGCTGTTTCTACATCGCCATCTTGGCTCTGCCCCCTTTAATCCTTATTTTTAACCTGAATAATGTCTAATGTGAAAGTATTTGCAGATCCTATAGTTGATTGTTTGCTGCCATGGGCAGGGAGAGGAGGGAAGAGAGCGGGAGAAAATTTGAAACTGAAGGAATTGTGGAACTGGATCTTGTAAACTAAAAGTAAACAAACAAATTAATAAAGACAAAATTATTTTTTAAAATTAAAAAATAATAATGCTATGTTTGGCAGTATGTAAATTTTAAAAAAAAAAGAAAAAAGTGTTTGGGGGATGGGGAGGGAAGAAAGAAGATAATTTGGAACTTAAAATTTTAAAAATTAATGCTAAGATTTGTTTTTACATGTAGCAGGTGAAAATAAAATACCAATAAAAAAAAACATTTTTATGTAATAACACATTGTAGCAGCAAACACCCTAGGTATTCGTGCATGGCATTACACACATTCATATGTGCTCATAAGAATATATATATATATATATATATATATATATATATATATATATATATTCTGTGTGTATATATATATATATATATATATATATATATATATATATATATATTCTATAAGCTCATAATTTTATCAACAACAAAAATTAAGACAGTGACACTTACAAATTATGTGATCCTAGACCATCACTTAACCTCTATTTTTCTTGATTTTCTCAACTACAAATAGGACAATAAAAGCACTCAACTCACAGGACTATTATGACCATCAAATAAGATATTTATTGTGAAGATACTAGTACAATTCCTTTTTATTTCTGGAAAACTTTATTGTAGGTGGAACAGGACACAGCTGGAAATATGAAGTTAGATGATGCCAATTTTGTTGGCAACATCTAAAGCATCGTAGTCTGGAGCAAGACGGACATAGGCCTTCTTCTCTCCATCAGGCCGGATCAGTGTGTTGACCTTGGCCACGTCGATGTCATATAGCTTCTTTACAGCCTGTTTGATCTGATGCTTATTGGCCTTGACATCCTCAATGAAGACTAAGGTGTTGTTGTTCTCAATCTTCTTCATAGCAGACTCAGTGGTCAAAGGAAACTTAATGATGGCATAGTGATCCAGCTTGTTCCGGTGAAGGGCGCTCTTCCGAGGGTATTTGGGCTGCCTTTGAAGCCTCAGGGTCTTGGCTCTCCTGAAGGTGGGGTATGTTCTGATCTTCTTTTTGTGGCTGTGGACACCCTTTAGCACCGCCTTCTTGGCCTTCAAAGCCTTTGACTTGGCTTCTGTCTTGGGGGGGGGGGGGCGGGGCAACGGCTTCCTTCTTTGCCTTCGTCGACATCTTGGTGGAAAACTAATACAATTGCTAACACAAAATAAATGCTATATAAATGCTTTGTTTCTTTCCATTCTCTTCCCTCACTTCCTTTTTCTCTTCCTTTTCCTTCCCTCCCCTTCCCTTCTTTTAACTTTCCCCATCTGATATCTTAGTAGGATGTCCCAACCCATTCACCACCACTATGCAACAATTGGATAGAAGTCAACCTTTATTTTTTTTTATTTTCTTTTTCACTTCAAGATGTAACTTGATATTAAATGCAGTCTTATTTAGTCTCTGAAGATCTTACCCAGAGCTATTACTCTTGATTTTTTTTTTTTTTTTTTTTTTTGCTTTTTGGAGGGCAACTGGATTTAAGTGATTTGGCCAAGGTCACATGGCTAGCTTTTGTGTTAAGTGTCTGAGGCTGTATTTGAGTTGAGGTCCTCCCGACCCCAGGGCCAGTGCTCTATTCACTGTGCCACCTTGCTGTGCCCAATTATTCTTGATTTCAACCTTATGGTTCTAATGAAACTTTTCAGATTCTTTTTTTCTTCCTTTGTTTCATGAGTTCTATACACTCCTAGAAATGATTTTCTGTCTCTTTCTCTCTGTCTGTCTCTGTCTGTCTATGTCTTTGTATCTATCTCTTTCTCAAACTCTTTCTATTATTCTCTCTGTGTTTCCCATTCTTGTATAGCTCTCTATGATCTCCATCCATAGCTCATTTAGTGTCTTTTCTGGCCCTAGTAAACTATAAGCTTGAGAGCAGAGATTATATCATTCTTTTTTTTTAAATATATTTACATTGCTTAGGACAGTGGCCTACATAAACTGGGATCTTTATAAATTATTTATTTATTTTTTTAACAAGGGCACACAATAGTTATTTCTTCAGAATGACCTAGAGATGTTTTTCTCTAGGGATATTTCCACCATAGAAATTCACAAGAAATAAAAGCTTAAAGGCATCATAAATCATGTACATTTAAAGTCTTTCATTTTACTTATGAGGAAATGAAGTCTCAGAAATATAAAATGACTTCCCAAGGTGACATGGAAAGCAGAAGTGGTAGAAGTAGAAGTAGAATGGGTTTTTACCATTTCCTTCTTAAGTACTCTTTCCACTGAATCAAAAATATTTGTTTGCTATGTCATAACCCTCCTTGCTCAGACTACTTGGACTGTCTAATAATAGAGTTAATCCTTTGTTTAGACAATGATAACCATTATCAGGTCACTGTTACAATTGGCTTATTACTTGACAGATCAGCAAGGATATCTTCTAACCTTTAAAGAATAAATATGTTAATCAGATCATGTAGTAAAATACAACATAGAAAGAAAAACTATCTTTGAGTGGATAAGGTCCAAAAAGGTAAACCCTTGCAAGAAAGAATGAGAAGCATTACCGAGAGAGAGAGAGAGAGAGAGAGAGAGAGAGAGAGAGAGAGAGGGAGAGAGACATATTAAGGATTAGATTTAAAGATATCTAAAAGTGATATCTTTCTACTATAATCACCTGCTGTTTTGAATAATGGATGGCAAATTGGAATCATTACTTGTCAGACATTTATTAGCTTGGCGGGGAGGTGGCAGATGAGTATAAATATATATGTGAATAATCATGTGCCCTAGCTAAGAAAGATAGGTAATTTCTATTAGTAGGCAAAAGAAAGTAGAGAAGGAAAAATATTTAAAAGAAAAATGGAAGGGAAGAGAATCAAGAAACTGAACAGAAGAGGAAAAAAGTAGAAAGGAGAGCCATGGGTTTTTAACTGGGATATATTTATTTGAAACACACACACACACACACACACACACACACACACACAGACCCACACGCTGACTTACGCTGCTTTTGTTAATCCCCTGACTGCTAAGGGTTAGTGGTAGATGTTTCCAGAGAATATCAAGTATGATTTCCCATAATTTCACCTACAGCACAGTAACAAGCTGTACCTGCAAGAATTCTACTGGATTATCTATACCATTTCCCTACCTCATTGCATACATTCTACACTCCTCATTATGTATACCTTAGGCTTTAGATATATGTATAGTCCATACATTTACCTTGTCTAACAACACATCGATGGTTGGCACACTGGGCATTCCTCAGTTAGCCCTGACCACTAGTTGTTAGTGATATTGCAGGTCTAAAACCACACCTCCATGTAGCTCCTCCCTTGTGCTTTTCTTGGTGAACTCTGGGTAAAACACCTGTGCAGTACATGCCAAAAGTGCATGATCCTTTAAGTACTGATTGCTCCCTAATTCCACTCTTAATCACCTAGTTAGCATATGTGGCACATACTCTACTATAAGAAAATCCTATATAAACTTTAACTGTACCCTTTTTGGATCACAGGTTCCTTTTGAACTTTTGCCCACTGTAAAGCATAACAATAAACATTTGCCAACTTTGCTTTAAGACTGATTCAGTTTTCCATGACAACACATGTAAAGCCTGTGTCCAGTTGCTTGCCTTTTCAGTGAGGATAGGTGGGGAGGGAGGAAGGTAGAGTATATGGAAATCAAAGTGTTAAAAATGAATGATAAAAATTGTTTTTACATGTACCTAGGAAATAAGATACTCAGGCAATAGGGTATAGGAATCTATCTTGCCCAATAGGGAAGTAAAAGGGAATAGAATAAGAGAAGGAAGTCAGAGGTGATAAAAAGGAAGGCAGAATGGGTGAAGGGGTAATCAGAATGCACACTATCTTGGAATGAGGCGATGGGAAAGATGGGGAGAAAGCCTGGACCTCAAAATCTTATGAAAGTGAATGTTGAAAACTAAAAACTAAATTAACAAAGTGAAAAAAAAAGTCTGCTTGAATGCATGAATTCATTCTAGATAACCCTGTCCAGTAGTCCAGTCTTTGAGGGGAGAGTAGTGCTCATGAACTTCACAAACCCCATCATAACCTCAAACTTTTAATTAGTCTATGTCTTAAATAGGGCTAATGTGCAATGACTTCTCAAAAATATGGAGGACGCACTAAGATAGCTCCTTTACTTTGCATGAACTTCTTGGTGCCAAAACATAAATACTGAGCTCATCTTGACCTGCGAAGGGCCTTTGCACTTTATGGCTATGTATGAGATCCTATCAGGGATCTGGGGATTTGCCAAGACTTATATAAAACTGCAGTGACTTTTGAGGCCATTGAGGCCATCCCATCTATATAAAAATGAAATTAGGTTGCTTTTTAAAGATATGAAGCCACCTAAAATTGACCTCTATTCAGAAAAAATCTTTATTCATCATAGTCATGTGTTATTTACTGCAAATAATGGGGTTGAAAGTTGGAGATACCATTTGCTATTCTGTCTGACAATATTTTTTAGCTAAAATAATTTGACACATGAAGGAAATGAGAATGAAATAATTAGCTCTTGGTGTGACAAAACTAAAGTGACATATGTTTTGAAAATCATATTTTATTCTGATCTTTTCCCAGTCTGGTCAGAGATGGGGTAAGGGGCAGGTCAGGGAAGTACTAACCTTCAAAAGCCAAAGTCCAAGTATTACAGAGCAATATCAGAAAAAATAATTCCTATTTTTCTCTCCTCTTTTCTCTCTAGGTGGGTTAGTGTTCTTTGAGGATACAACTTGAGAACAGTAGGGGTTAGGTCAATTGAATATATTCACTTTTATATTAGAGCAACTCTTGCCTTTCTATCCAAACACAGACAGGTAGGAAAGTGTGAGAGGAGACAGGTTCCCTCTGCTTGAAATACACAATACCAAATTTGAAGATATCTGATGTTTCAGAGTTCTTCTATATTACAGTTCCAGCAGAGGTATAACAGTGTTAGGGTAGTGGGGAGAGTAGAATGGATAAATGTACATTTCTTCCCAAATTGTCTAAACTGAAACTACAAGCTAAATTAGACTTTCAGAAATTTTTAAACTTTTTTCTCTCTCAGGTTAAAAATTCCTATCTCTCCTAGACTTTGAAAGTCTAGAAAAGTTTATACAATCTTTCACAGAATGTTTTTTTTTAAACAAATGCTTTATTAACTTCTGTTTTACATCATTCATTTCCGCCATATTTTGAGTTACAATCATTCCCCCCCGCTGTTTTTCCCCTGCCCACCCACCCGGAATGGCAGTCCCACAAGATATCGCTTCCTCCAATCTGTTCTCTCCCATACCTTCTCCCGTACCCCCTTCGACTTTTCCATTAGAGGAAGGTGAATCTTTGTGTCCCAATGCCTGCACATCTTATATCCCAATTACAATCAAAAGAGTATTAATAATAGTATTTATATATATTTGAAACATTTAATGTTAAGACCTCGAATTTCAGATCCATTTCCTTCCTTGTCACCCATTCCCTCTGGGGAGATAAGTAATTCAGTATATGTTGTACATGTCTACCTATGCAAAACATTATCATAGTAGATATATTGTACAAGGCTGCTTATAATTCCCTCCCACTCATCCCACCCCCCGTCTGGTCCATTCCCTACATGATCCTGTCCCTCTTTTTAGTGGGTACTTCCAACCTCCCCTTCCCCCAAGGATGCCTCTTCCCCCTATTCTGCTGTAGGTTGAGATATCCCATTTAGTATGTATGTCATTCTCACCCTGAAACAAATTCAATGAGAATGTGGTTTTGCCTTTTTTGCCTTCCTATTCTCCCCCTCCCTTGCAACCACTTCCCCTTGCTTCTTCTACATGAGATAGTTTACCGTACCCTATTTCTCCCCATCTCCTCTTGCCACTTTCCTCTCTTACCTCATAATTTCATCCCTTGAGTATTCTCCATTCCCAACAAATTCAACCTATGCCCTCTGTCCATATATAACTGTAAACATACACACACACATTCACATATGTATTCATATGACCACATACCTTTCTTCCATTATTTTCATAGTGAGAAAGATATCATCAGTCACTGCTATTGTTTTTCCATATAGGAATGTAAATAGTTCAACTTTGATAAGTTCCTTTTGATTTCTTTTTTTTTAAACAAATGCTTTATTAACTTCTGTTTTACATCATTCATTTCTGCCGGATTTTGAGTTACAATCATTTTACCCCCATTATTGCCCTACCCAACCTTCCAGAATAGTAATCCCACATGATATCGCTTCCTCCAATCTGCTCTCTCCCATATCTTCTCCCATACCCCCATCGACTTTTCCATTAGAGGAAGGTGAGTCTTTGTGTCCCAATGCCTGCACATCTTATCTCCCTATTACAAGCAAAAGAGTATTAATAATAGTATTTATATATATTTGAAACATTTAATGTTACGACCTCAAATTACAGATCCATTTCCTTCCTCCCTTGTTGCCCATTACCTCTTGGGAGATAAGTAATTCAGTATATGTTGTACATGTCTAGCTATGCAAAACATTATCATAGTAGATATATTGTACAAGGCTGCTTATAATTCCCTCCCACTCATCCCACCCCCCACCTGGTACATTCCCTACATGATCCTGTCCCTCTTCTATAGTGGGTACTTCCAACCTCCCCTCCCCCCAAGGATTCCCTCCCGTCCATCATCCCTCCTCCCATCCCCCTTCCCCCTATCCTGCTACAGGTTGACATATCCCATTTAGTATGTATGACATTTTCTCCCTGAACCAAATTCAATGTGAATGTGGTTTTGCCTTTTTAGCCTTCCTTATTCTCCCCCTCCTTTGCAACCACATCCCCTTGCTTCTTCTGCATGGGATAGTTTACACTACCCTGTCTCTCCCCATCTCCTCTTGCCACTTTCCTCTCTCACCTCATAATTTCATCCCTTTAGTATTCTCCCTTCCCAACAAATTCAACCTATGCCCTCTATCCACATATAACTGTAAGCATATACACACACATTCACATATGTACTCATATGACCACACACCCTTCTTCCATTATTTTCATAGTGAGAAAGATATCATCAGTCACAGTTATTGCTTTTCCATATAGGAATGAAAATAGTTCAACTTTGATAAGTTCCCCTTGATCTCTCTTCCCCGATTACCTTCTCAGGCATCTCTTCCTTCCTCTGTCTGGATGTCAAATTGTCTATTCAATTCTGGTTTTTTCCTCAAGAATGCTTGAAAGTCCTCTATTCCACTGAATGCCCATATTTTCCCCTGAAACAAAATACTCAGTTTTGCTGGGTAGGTGACCCGTGGGTTCATTCCCAGTTCTTTTGCCCTCTGGAATATCATATGCCATGCCCTTCAATCCCTCAGAGTAGAAGCTGCCAGGTCCTGGTCTATTCTGATTGTGTTTCCACAATATTGAAATTGTTTCTTCCTGGCTACTTGGATTATTTTCTCCTTGATCTGGGGATTCTGGAATCTGGCTATAATATTCCTGGGAGTTTTCTTTTTGGGATCTTTTTCAGGAGGTGATCGGTGGATTCTTTCAACCTCTATTTTGCCCTCTGGATCTAAAACATCAGGGCAATTTTCCTTGAGAATTTCTTGAAGGGTGATTTCTAGGTTCTTTCTTAGATCGTGGCTTTCAGATAGTCCAATAATTTTTAAATTATCTCTCCTGGATCTATTTTCCAGGTCAGTGGTTTTGCCCATGAGATATTTCACATTGCCTTCTAATCTTTCATTTGTTTGTATCTGCTTAACAGCATCTTGATTTCTCATAAAGTCATTAGCTTTCATCTGCTCCAGTCTAACTCTGAAGGAATGAATCTCCTCAGTGAACTTTTGAGATTATTTTTCCATCTTGCAAATTCGACTTTTTAAGGCATTCTTCTCCTCATTGCCCTTTTGGGCCTCCTTTGCCATTTGAACTAGTCTATTTTTTAAGGTGTTGTTTTCCTCAGTCAGGCTGTTGACCCTCATTTCATACTTTTCCTGCATCCTTCTCATTTCTCTTTCCAATTTTTCCTCCACTTCTCTTATTTGATTTTTAAAGTCCTTCTTAAGGTCCTCTATGGCCTGCAACCCGCTCATGTTTTCCCCTGGGGCTTTTGGAGCAGGACTTCTGACCTCACAGTCCTTTTCCCGCTCTATGCCCCCAAAATAGGAGTCTAGGGTTGCATTTTTCTGTTTCCTTTGCCTTGGCATGTTGCCACTTAATTACTTGACTTTTGGGCTTGTTGCCACACTATGGCTTTAAGGCCAGATAGAGGAATTTTCGTCCCGAACATGTGGGGGGCAACTTCCGTTTCTGGCAAGCTGTAAACCCACCCACGACTTCCACCCTAGATCACAATCCAGATCCAGGGAGGTTAAAGCAAGAACAATTACCCCCAAGACTGATCGCTGGATCTCCCTACAAATTTGCACGCCAGGAGCGGGAGCTGCCTCTGAAAACTACAAAATGGCGTTTGTCCTCAGTGCCTTCTAGCCCCCAAGGGAGGGAGCCGACGCATTCCCTAATACCAGTCCCAAAGTCAATAGGACACTAACCTCTTACTTTGTCCCAGGCAAGTCTATGTTGATAATTCTGGAGTCGCCACAGCTCCTGGTGTTCTGGGGTTCCTCCAGCTGGCTGCTGGCCCTGCCGCCCTGGGGCTAAAACCTCGGCTCATGCGGACCTGGGCTCGGCTCGGCTCGGCTCCTGCGCTCTGCATGCTGCACGCTGCCAGGTCCCAGACCACTGCACTGGTCCTTCCTGCAGGGCTGCTGGGCTGTCCTCAGTGGGAGTTTAGCTTCTCTGTGTCGTTCTGTGGGTGCTGGGGCTCCAGAAGTTGTTCAGAGTCCCCTTTTTTACATAGTTTGGGGGAAATCTGGGGGCAGAGTGGCTTGGATGAGCTGTTTCTACTCCGCCATCTTGGCTCCGCCCCAGTTCCTTTTGATTTCTTTTCCCTGATTACCTTCTCAGGAATCTCTTGCTTCTTGTGTCTGGATGTCAAAATTTCTATTCAATTCTGGTTTTTTCCTGAATAATCCTTGAAAGTCCTCTATTCGACTGATTGATCATATTTTCCCCTGAAACAAAATACTCAGTTTTGCTGGGTAGGTGACCCTTGGGTTCATTCCCAGCTCTTTTGCCCTCTGGAATAATATATCCCATGCCCTTCCATCCCTCAGGGTAGAAGCTGCCAGGTCCTGGGCTATTCTGATTGTGTATCCACAATATTAAAATTGTTTCTTCCTGGCTGCTTGTAGTATTGTCTCCTTGATCTGGGGATTCTGGAACCTGGCTATAATATTCCTGGGAGTTTTCTTTTTGGGATCTTTTTCAGGAAGTGATCTGTGGATTCTTTCAACCTCTATTTTGCCCTCTGGATTTAAAACATCAGGGAAGTTTTCCTTGAGAATTTCTTGAAGGGTGATTTCTAGGTTCTTTCCTTGATCATGGCTTTAAGGTAGTACAATAATTTTTAAATTGTGTCTCCTGGATATATTTTCCAGGTCAGTGGTTTTTCCCATGAGATATTTCACATTGCCTTCTAATCTTTCAGTTGTTTGCATCTGCTTAACAGCATCTTGATTTCTCATAAAGTCATTAGCTTCCATTTGCTCCAGTCTAACTCTGAAGGAATGAACTTTTGAGATTCTTTTTTCCATCTGGCAAATTCAGGTTTTTAAGGCATTCTTCTCCTCATTGCCCTTTTGGGCCTCCTTTGCCTTTGAGTTAGTCTATTTTTAAGGTGTTGTTTTCCTCAGTCAGGCTGTTGACCCTCATTTCATAATTTTCCTCCATCCTTCTCATTTCTCTTTCCAATTTTTCCTCCACTTCTCTTATTTGATTTTTAAAGTCCTTCTTAAGGTCCTCTATGGCCTGCAACCCGCTCATGTTTTCCCCTGGGGCTTTTGGAGCAGGACTTCTGACCTCACAGTCCTTTTCCAGCTTTATGCCCCCCAAATAGGAGTCTAGGGTTGCATTTTTCTGTTTCCTTTGCCTTGGCATGTTGCCACTTAAATACTTGACTTTTGGGCTTGTTGCCACTGTATGGCTTGGTGCCACACAGGAACATTAGCCCCAAACATGTGAGGGGGCCAGCTTCCTTTACTGGCAAGCTGTAAACCTACCCACGACTTCCACCCCAGATCACAATCCAGATCCAGGGAGGTTAAAGCAAGAGCAATTACCCCCCAAGACTGCTCGCTGGATCTCCCTACAGTTCGCAGGCCGGGAACTGGAGCTGCCTCTGAAAAACTACCAAATGGTGTGTCTCCTCAGTGGCTTCTAGCCCCCAGGAAAGGAAGCCGACACATTCCCCTAATACTGGTCCCCAAATCCAGAGGGAACTAACCTCTTACTTTGTCCTAGGCATGTCTATGTTGATAATTCTGTAGTCGCCACAACTGCTGGTGTTATGGGGTCTCTCCAGCCGGCCACTGGCCCTGCTGCCCTGGGGCTAAAACCTCAGCTCACGGGGACCTGGTCTCTGCTTGGCTTAGCTCCCGGAGCTCTGCGCACTGCATACTGCCACCTCCCAGAGTGCTGTGCTGGTCCTTCCTGCAGGGCTGCTGGGCTGTCCTCAGTGGGAGGTTAGCTTCTCTGTGTTGTTCTCTGGGTGCTGGGGCTCCAGAAGTTGTTCAGAGTCCCCTTTTACATAGTTTTGGGGGAATCTGGGGGCAGAGTGGCTTGTATGAGATGTTTCTACTCCGCCATCTTGGCTCTGCCCTCTCTCAGAATGTTTTTAAAGAATAAATTATAATGCAGAGAATTATAAGGGGAATATATTATATTGAAATGCCATTATAAATAGTATTTTTAAAAAAATTAGTGGTGAGGCAAATGGGTGGCTCGGACAACAGAATATTAAAAAAACCTGAGTTCAAATCCAGCTTGACACTAGCTGTGTCATGCCTGCAAGTCACTTAACCTCTATTTGCTTTAATCAGTTGGAGAATGAAATGGCAAGGTATCCTAGCATCTTTGCCAAGAAACTCCTATGGACACTTTTGGCATGCTGTCATCTACAGGGTAATGAAGAGTCAGACACAACTGAACAACAATATTTATAAAATAATTTAAGAAAACAAACAAACAAGTGAATGTTCCCCATGGTAGGAACACTTGATTTTAGCAATACCAAAAAGAGTGAATTAAAAAAACTTTGATCATTCCCAATTTACAAATCACTTGATTTCCTGGATAACAGAGCTTGTTTTGTCTACACTAATCGAAGTTCTTCTTTGTCAAATGCCTAATTCATTTTATAGCCTGTAGAAATAGCCTATACATACATACATATATATATGTATATATACATACATATATACATATATATGTGTGTGTGTGTGTATACATATATATACATATATATATATATATATAATTCATGGTATAAATTATTGAAATTCTCCATTTCTTGCATAGTGATAACATTTATTCCTCCTCATAAATGTTGTTGCTACATCTTAAGCAGAGAAATCTTATACAATTCTCCTTATCCGGCTTTTCAAGACATAGCCTCCAGCTCTGTGGAACTGTCCTGATGAGAAATCTTTCCCTCACCCTAATCCTAAACTCTCACTTCAAATGAAGCTTTTTTTCCCCAGTTAATGGCTTCTCAATTTCTCAAAAAGCACTAGAATTTAATTAAGGGGAAGGAATAAGGATTTACATAGTTTCTGTGATGTAGATTATCATCATAGTTATGAAAAATGAAGCAAACAAAGGTTAAGTGATTTGCTGGAGTCATGCAGGTAATAAGTGTCTGAGATCAGATTTGGTCTCAAGTCTTCCTGACTGCAGACTCAGTGTTTGATCTTCTGTGCCACCTCTATGAGGGGGGCAAGGAGAATTCACCCCTGAAGAACTTGGTCCCTATTACCAAAGACTGTGGAAACTGACAAACTTTTCTACTTCTGAATTTTTCTAATTTTATTTTGTGTTCTCTGATGTCAGGAACCTAAGTGGTTAAATTTAGACTCTGAGTTTGAATATAAAACAGAGAAGTCATAGCTTACTTATCTTATGGTGAAGAAGTAATACCTCACATGAGGTCTCCAGCACAGCAGCTAGAAATGGAGAGGGAGCTAGAAAGCAATAGAGTCTATATTTCCAACAATATCTATTCTGATATTGAAACAACACTCAGTAGAAACCAAAATTTATGCCACTTGGGAGCAGTGAACACTAACAACCAGAGGAGAGTAGGACTAGCAAATACAGTATTGTGATATCACCAGCAGGTGTCTATGACACTGCAAAATGAGAGACATTAATTGTCCTTCCATAGATGTGCCTTAGCTACAGATGTGTCTTTATGTATATTCTTCTCTGGATATGTACCTTGGTCTCATGTGTTCTCTTACAATTTCTAATCATTTGAAATCATTGTGTATATTCATTCTGATGTTACTTAAATTTGTTAGAGAAATGTGCTTTTGACAGCCAATGTCAATCTATAAAGTCAAATAATTTTATGATTTTTCAAAAATATAATTATAACAGCTGAGGATGAGGAAATGTCCCATTAAATGATTGTTTATGAGCCTTTGGGTATAACTCCTTCAACTCCACACAAACAGAACTTATGAGCCATCCATATACTTAATTGGATTTTTCTTTTCTCTCTTTTGTTTTCATTTATCTCATTTTCTTTTGTTCCCATAAAAAAGTTGTACTGTAAATATTTCAACAAATATAATACCTTCATCTTTGTTCTTAGTAAGATATATGTTCAATAGCAGGATCAACAGGTCACATAATATGTACAGTTTACCAACTTTTATCACAAAATTGCTAATTGTTTCTCAGACTGTTTGAACCAAAACACAGTTTTCAATAATACATCAGTGTGCCTCTCTTCCCAGACTCTCCAATATTTTTTCTATCACCTCACATCTTTGGCATTTTTATGGGTATTACTTGTAATCTAAAACCTACCTATTATTATTATTTTGCTGTGGATTTCTCTTATCATTAGTGATTTGGAATAATTTTGCCAGTGGTTGTGTAAACAGTTTACAATTCTTCTTTTGAGAAATTTTTTATATTTTGACTGCTTATCCATTTTGGAGCATGACTCTAGGTCTTACATAATTGTATAAATTCCCTATATTTTTGGGTGTCAACATTTTATGCTGATGCTCTCTCACCTTTCTGTAGCATTTAATACAACAGTATTATTATAAACAGACTATTTTCTCCTAAACACCATGGATTTTTTAAAGACCTTCTTTTTTTTTTCAATGAAAAGTCTCCACGTGTAATGTTCTTTCCCCAGGCTTCCAGAGAATAATTAATTAGTTCTCTGGAACATTAGAGGTTAGGGAGACTCTAAGATCAAGATTATTTGGGGTTTGTGACAAGAAAGCATAAGACCTGGAGTCAGGTATATTTTGAGATGAATGCTTTCCACATGTTTGGAAAGCAGTGGTGGCCATGGTGGAAGATACTAAAATGCAAGGTAAAGACTATTAGCTTGGCGGGGGGGGGGGGGGGAACAGGAAACAAAAACAAAATGCAGGTAAAAATTTGTAGCAATTCAGTTGGATGAAGGATATGATCAATTGTGCTTTCACTGTGCATTCACTTTACTTTCAGCTGCAAGGCACACTATTAGTCTTCTCTCCATACATTCAGGTAAAGCTGGAAGAAGAAAACATATATTTGCTTTGCTGATAGTATTTTGAAAGCCTATTTTTATAGATTAGTTTAACCCCATTGTTTTCTATAGATGTGTAGTTATTTATGATCAAAGTGTGCAACGAGTGTTGACCCTGAGGAAGTAGGTTTTTTGTTTGTTTGTTTGTTTGTTTTTAAGTTTCTCAGACTATCTGCACTTTGATGCTCTGAGTCAGAGAAGTGAAATTTTAAAATCTCCCTAGGGGATATCGAGTCAAGGTCAGACTTTTGAATTATAATAGAATTTGCTCTCTCAGACAGAATCTTAAATTTTAAATTCAGAGATCACTCAAATTTTCCTTGTGACTTATTACTGCAACAAGACAAAGGTCCTGCTCTTTTCTCACAACTAGTAGTGTGACTCTGGCTCTGATTCTTTTACCATCTTGGCTTATTTGAGTAGTGACATTCTAGAAATTTAATTTGTACAGAGAGGCATAATTTATTATGGAATAAGCTCTGAATCAAGAGTCAGGGGACACAAACAAATTCTGGACATTTTATTTACAGCATACATATCGTGGTAAGGCATATTAACCCTGAGGATCTATGGATCCCACCTATGTCTTTGCTTTGCATTGGATGGGCCTGGCAACCAAGATTGGTCCTTACCTGCCAAAGAGCACAATTCTGTGTATCCTGGACCTGGAGAAGAGAATACGATAAAGGATCACCTCCTCAAAGAGGGATGAATAGAAGCAGTTGAATAATCTTAGGTCTCCTCTTCCTCAGTACTAGTAGAATGTGTTACAAATTCTCAACATCATTCAATTCGAAGAGGCCATATAATTTACCCCTGAGTACTGCCCTAAGCTGCTTTTTTCTTGATTCCTCCCTATGTTTTCACTGAGCTAAACCTCCAGAAAGAGTATAATACCATCTTCTTTGGACTTAACCAAATACATAACATAGTTAACCTTTAGTTACTACAGATTTGAGAGTATTCAGGAACTGATATTTAAGATATTTCAAATATAGGAGAATTTACCGACAAATGGAAAAGGTTATGTTGGCCACACTCTGACCATCATCTTCCCCATTATACTTGGTTTCCATAGTCTTGTAAGTGAGAAAAAACATGCAAACAAAATTTACAAATGAGAAGGGGATACACGCATACAGAAACAGAGATGGGGGGAGAGAGAGAGAAGGAGAGAGAGGGAGAGAGAGAGAGGGGAGAGAGAGAGAATCATTTGGAAGCATAAAGAAAAGTTTTTGTAGTAGGTGGCATTTTAGCTGAGACTTGAAGAAGTCAGAGAAGACTAAAAATAGAGATGGGTATGGAGAGAATTCTATTTATGGGGAAAACCCAGGAAAAATGCCCAAAGTTGGGAGGTGTACTGTATTGTGTAAGAAACAAAAGAAGCCAATGTCACAGGATGATAGAGTACATGAAAGGAAGTAAGATTGAAGAAAACTAAGAGGGTGGTTAGCTTATATTATATATATACATATACATATATATATATATATATATATATATATATATATATATATATATATATATATATTTATCCATTCATGTATCAAGGATACATTGGAAGGAATTGAAATTATTTTTTACTACTCTTTTTAAAAGTGTATTTTATGGATAAAATTTGCTTTCATATATCTATATCTTTCCATGGATCTATCATCCTCCATTCCCAGAAAGGCATTTCTTAAAAAATTAAAAAAGATAACATTTAAATTAAAACAAAACAAAATGAAACGAAAAACAAAACAGGGATCCAAGATGGTGGAGTTAAAAGTAGGACCTAGTCTAAGATCCTCCTCCAACCACCTACAATATCTGTAAAATATGAACCTCAACAAATTTTAGAGTGACAGAACCCACAAAGTGACAGAGAGAAATACTTCTCCCACTGAAGGCAGCATGGCAGGCTTACATGAAGTGTCTCTTGCACTAAGTTGGGAGCCAAGAATAGTCCAACATGAGCTGTGTAGTCCCAGACTTGGGGTTGCCCACACAGAGGCAGACTGGCTAGAGCAGACTTCAGAAGAGGGAATCATAACCCATGAACACCAAAAAAGTAAACGTTTAGTCGGAAACTCTCTGGGAACTGGGGGAGAGAAGAGCCAGGTCTAGCCTATGCCCCCTGGGGTGAGAGTTGGCAGAGGCATGGTGGCTGAAGCTACTGCTACATGGCTGCCTCCACAGCTACTGACCTGCAAATGATAGGGGGACCAAGCAACCATTCATAGCATAATTGCTCTTGCTTTGACCTCCTTGGTGGCAGTCTTGAGTGGTAGTCCTGGGGTAAGTGTGCCAGAGCTTGTGTTGGCTGTAGAGAGGGCACCCTCCTCACAATTCTGTCAACTGTGAAAACCCCAGCAATTTGGGACACAGCTCTCTCTGCTAGGGAAGCAGAGTTCTATCATGGCCAGCAGTTCAATAGTCAAATAATTGGCTGGAAAGATGAGGAAGCAGAGGAAGCACAATCAGACCATATAAATCCTTTTTGGTGAAAAAGAGTATCAAAACATCGAACCAGAAGAAGTCAACAAAATCAAAACTACTATATCAAAAGCTTCCAAGAAAAAAAATATGAATTGATTACAGGCCATGAATGAGCTCAAGAAGGATTTTGAAAATCAAGTAAGAGAAGTGGAGGAAAAATTGGGAGGAAAAATAAGAATGATGCAAGAAAAATATGAAAAGCAAGTCAACAGTCTGCTAAAGGAGACCCCCAAAAATACTGAAGAAAATAACAACTTAGAAAATGGACTAATTAAAATGGCAAAAGAGGCCCAAAAAGCCAATGAGGAGAACAATGCCTTAAAAAGTGAAATTGCCCAGATGGAAAAGGAATTTCGAAAACTCAATGAAGAGAATAATTCCTTCAAAATAAGATTGGAGCAAATGGGAGATAATGGCTTTATGAGAAATCAAGATACTATAAAACAGATCCAAAGAAATTAAATAAAATAGAAGGCAAGGTGAAATATCTCATTTTTAAACCACTGAAATGAAAAATTGATCCAGGAGAGATAATTTAAAAATTATTGGGCTACCTGAAAATCGTCATCAAAAAAAAAAAAAAGAGACTAGGAGGCAGAGCCAAGATGGCAGAGTAGAAAAAGCTCATCCAAGCCACTCTGCCCCCACCTTCCCCCCAAACGATGTAAAAGGGGACTCTGAACAACTTCTGGAGCCCCAGCACCCACAGTACAACACAGAGAAGCTAAACTCCCGCTGAGGACAGCCCAGCAGCCCTGCAGGAAGGACCAGCGCAGGGGTCTGGGACTTGGCAGCGTGCAGCTCGCAGAGTGCAGCAGCCGAGCTGAGCGGAGCGCAGGTCCGCATGAGCCGAGGTTTTAGCCCCAGGGCGGCAGGGCCAGCAGCCAGCTGGAGGAACCCCAGAACACCAGGAGCTGTGGCAACTCCAGAATTATCAACATAGACTTGCCTGGGACAAAGTAAGAGGTTAGTGTCCTATGGATTTTGGGACTGGTATTAGGGAATGCATTGGCTCCCTCCCCTGGGGGCTAGAAGCCACTGAGGACAAACGCCATTTTGTAGTTTTCAGAGGCAGCTCCTGCTCCCAGCGTGCAAATTTGTAGGGAGATCCAGTGATCAGTCTTGGGGGGATAATTGCTCTTGCTTTAACCTCCCTGGATCTGGATTGTGATCTAGGGTGAAAGTCGTGGGTGGGTTTACAGCTTGCCAGAAACGGAAGTTGCCCCCCACATGTTCGGGACGAAAATTCCTCTATCTGGCCTTAAAGCCATAGTGTG
>WOXC01006418.1:0-178254 GCA_011680675.1 Gymnobelideus leadbeateri
AAATTTTGTTATTATTTTGTCTAACTCTACAAGGTAGTTTTTTGGTAAATTGATTGGAATGGCACTAAATATATAATTTAGTTTGGGTAAAATTGTCATTTTTATTATATTAGCTCGACCCAGCCACGAGCAATTGATATTTTTCCAACTATATAGATCTGATTTTATTTCTGTGAGAAGTGTTTTGTAGTTGTGATCATATAGATTCTGGGTTTGTTTTGGCAAGTAGATTCCCAAATATTTTATAATGTCTACAGTGACTTTAAATGGGATTTCTCTTTCCATCTCTTGCTGTTGAGTTTTATTAGAGATGTACAGGAATGCTGAGGATTTATGTGGGTTTATTTTATATCCTGCAACTTTGCCAAATTTATTTATTGTCTCAAGTAATTTTTTACTTGATTCTCTAGGATTCTCTAAGTATATCATCATATCATCTGCAAAGAGTGACAGCTTGGTCACTTCTTTGCCTAACTTGATTCCTTTGATTTCTTTTTCTTCTCTAATTGCTACTGCTAACGTTTCAAGTACCAGATTGAATAAGAGGGGTGATAGTGGGCACCCTTGTTTCACTCCTGATCTTATTGGAAAGGCTTCTAGTTTATCCCCATTGCATATAATACTTGCTGATGGTTTTAGATAGATGCTATCAACTATTTTAAGGAAGGCTCCATTTATTCCTATACTTTCTAGTGTTTTTAATAGGAATGGATGTTGTACTTTGTCAAAGCCTTTTTTGCATCTATTGAGATGATCATGTGGTTTTTGCTAGTTTTGTTGTTGATATGCTCAATTATATTGATGGTTTTCCTAATATTAAACCATCCTTGCATTCCTGGAATGAATCCTACCTG
Source organism: Gymnobelideus leadbeateri (assembly GCA_011680675.1). Classification (NCBI taxonomy): domain Eukaryota; kingdom Metazoa; phylum Chordata; class Mammalia; order Diprotodontia; family Petauridae; genus Gymnobelideus; species Gymnobelideus leadbeateri. The sequence continues at coordinate 855 of WOXC01006418.1, forward strand.
ATCAGGGTGTATTATTTTTGTGATAAGTTGTTGGAGTCTTTTGGCTAATATTTTATTTAGAATTTTTGCATCTAAATTCATGAGGGAGATTGGTCTATAATTTTCTTTCTCTGTTTTATCTCTTCCTGATTTAGGAATCAGTACCATATTTGTGTCATAGAAAGAGTTTGGTAGGACTCCTTCTTCACTAATTTTCCCAAATAGTTTGTAGAGTATTGGAATCAATTGTTCTTTAAATGTTTGATAGAATTCACTAGTGAACCCATCTGGCCCTGGAGATTTTTTCCTAGGGAGTTCATTGATGGCTTGTTTGATTTCTTTTTCTGAGATGGGGTTATTTAGGTAATTCACTTCCTCTTCAGTTAATCTGGGCAACTTGTGATTTTGTAAATATTCATCCATTTCACTAAGATTGTCATATTTATGTGCATACAATTGGGAAAAATAATTCCTCATTATTTTTTTGATTTCCTCTTCATTGGAGGTAGATTCACCCTTTTTATTTTTGATACTCATAATTTGGTTTTCTTCTTTCTTTTTTTTTATCATATTGACTAAGGGTCTATCAATTTTGTTGATTTTTTCATAAAACCAGCTCTTGGTTTTATTTATTAATTCAATGGTTTTCTTAATTTCAATTTTATTAATCTCACCTTTGGTTTTCAGTATTTCTAATTTAGTACTAAATTGGGGATTTTCAATTTGTTCTTTTTCTAGCTTTTTCAATTGCATGTCCAATTCACTGACCTCCCTTCTCTCTGCTTTAATTAAGTATGCACTCAGGGATATAAAACTTCCCCTGAGAACTGCCTTTAGTGCATCCCACAAATTTTGGTATGTTGTTTCATTATTATCATTCTCTTGAATGAAATTATTGATTGTTTCTATAATTTCTTCTTTGACCCACCAATTTTTTAGGATTAAATTGTTTAGTTTCCAATTAGTTTTTAGTCTATCTTTCCATGGCCCTTTATTGCATATAATTTTTATTGCATCATGATCTGAGAATGATGCGCTTACTATTTCTGCCTTTCTGCACTGGATTGTGAGGTTTTTATGCCCTAGTACATGGTCTATTTTTGAGTATGTACCATGCACTGCTGAGAAGAAAGTAAATTCCTTTTTATCCCCATTCAGTTTTCTCCAGAGATCCATCATATCTAGTCTCTCTAAGATTCTATTCACCTCCTTAACTTCTTTCTTGTTTATTTTGAGGTTAGATTTATTGAGTTCAGAGAGGGGAAGATTAAGGTCCCCCACTAGTATAGTTTTGCTATCTATTTCTTCCTCTAATTCCTTTAACTTCTCCTCTAGGAATTTGGATGCTATACCACTTGGTGCATATATATTAAGTAGTGATATTGCTTCATTCTCAATGGTGCCTTTTAGTAGGATATAGTTTCCTTCCTTATCTCTTTTAATTAGATCTATTTTTGCTTTTGCTTTATCTGAGATAAGTATTGCTACCCCTGCTTTTTTTACTTTAGCTGAGGCATGATAAATTTTACTCCAACCTTTTACCTTTACCCTGTGGGTATCCCTTTGTTTCAAATGTGTTTCTTGAAGACAGCATATTGTAGGATTATGGTTTTTAATCCATTCTGCTATCTGCCTCTGTTTTATGGGAGAGTTCATCCCATTCACATTCACAGTAATGATGACTATCTGTCTCTTCCCTTCCATCCTATTCCCTCCCCTGTTTATGTTTTTGTTTATTCCTTCTCCCTTCCCCTCCTTGAAGTTTTCCCTTTTGACCACCCCTCCCTCAGTGTTCCCACCCAGTGACCCCCCTTCTTAACCTACCCTCTCCCCTTACTACTATTTCCCTCCCTTATAATCCCTCCCTTTAGTCTCCTCCTTTTCACCCCCCTTACCCTCCCACTATCTATAGGACACAACAAATTTTTATACTTATCAGAGTAAATTACTCCCCGTTTGATTCCAAACCAATGAGAGTAAATTTCAAACAATGCTCCTCTCCCTCCCTCCAATTCCTCTATTTAATGAATTTATGTGTCTATTCACGTTAGATTCTTAAACTTCACTGATTAATTTGATCCTTCTTTGAACCAGAACCAGTGAGAATAGTGTTTAAATGATGTTCCTCTCCCTCTTACTTTCCCTTCTTCTATAGTGTGTTTTGATGCCTCTTCAGATGGCATATTTTACCTTTTCCTAGCTCATCCTTTCCTTTTTCCCATTACAGTACCATTGATCCCCTTAATAGTCTTTTTTTTTTAGACTCCATGTTAGTGCATTCATACCCACACCCTCTAAGTATAACCCTTTTGCAGGTCATGATAATCATAGAGATTTCAAATATTGACAGTTATCAGCTCCACATATAGGGATGTGAACATTTTGCTCTTGTTGCATCCCAAGTAATGAGCTTGTGTTTGTGGGTGTGGGTATGTGCACTTCTGCATGTGTGAGTCTATGTTACCCTTGTTTACCTTTTTATGTTCTTCTGGAGTCTTGTAATTGGAGATCAAATTTTCCATTGAGCTCTGGCTTTTTCATTAGGAAAGTCTGGAAGTCCCTTACTTCATTAAACGTCCATCTCCTTGCCTGAAAGATTATGCTCAGTTTTGCCGGGTAGTTAATCCTTGGTTGTAGTCCTAGCTCTCTTGCCCTACGAAATATCAAATTCCAGTCCCTCCGCTCTTTTAATGTAGAAGCTGCTAGGTCCTGTGTGATCCTAACTGTAGTTCCTCGATATTTGAATTGTTTCTTTTTGGCTGCTTGTAGAATTTTTTCTTTAATCTTATAATTCTGGAATTTGGCTACTATATTTCTTGGAGTTTTCAGTTTGGGATCTCTTTCAGGAGGAGTCCGGTGAATTCTATCAATAGCTATTTTATCTTCTGATTCCAGGACCTCAGGACAGTTTTCTTTGACAATCTCTTGGAGGATGTTGTCTAGACTGCTTTTCTCATCATGGCTTTCTGGTAGACCAATAATTCTTAGGTTGTCTCTCCTGGATCTGTTCTCTAGGTCAGTTATTTTTCCAGTGAGATATTTTACATTTTCTTGCAATTTTTCGATCATCTTGTTTTTTTCGATTGACTCCTGCTGCATCATAGAGTTCTGAGTTTCAGTTTGGTTGTATCTAATTTTTAGTGAATTATGGTCTTCAATAAGTTTTTGAAGTTCCTTTTTTAGGGAGGTATTTTCTTTTTCCAAGTTGGTCATTGCCTCCCTGATTTGGTCTTTAAAATTTTTCTTAAGCTCCTCCAGGAATGCTATTTGGGCTTGAGACCAGATCATGTTTCCTTCTGTGGTCTCTGGTGTGGGCAGAGAGTCTATATTGTCCTGTGTGTTTTGTTGTTCTTGCCCTGCATAGTATGCTTGAATAGACTTTCTTGCCTTCCCCTTCTCCTTTTCAGCTTCCTTCCTTCCCATTGTGACTTCCTGTTTCTTAGTGTCTCAGGCTATGAGTTTGGGGCCTGATCCTTGACTTTGAATACCTCTGGGTGGCTAGTTTATGGCTAAGTCAGGGAAGTCAGTGAGGAATGTAGATGTGTAGGTGGGGTTGAGTCTGACCACTTCAGATTTCTGCCTCTATACCCCTGGGCTATAAGTAGGCTTTTGTTGGTGAGGTGAGGTGGGGCTAGTTGGGTCCCCTCCCTCTCTTCTCTTCAGATTCCTGGCTGTCTCAGTTACACCCTTTCTTGGAGATTCTCAAGCCTGAGGCTATTTCCATTAACTTGGGATTTCAGTCTGGGTGGGAGACTTATCTTTGGGTTTTCTGCTTCATGAAGGAGGGATGGGAGGATCGGAGCAGCTAGAATTTACTTTGCCATTCCAGCCCCTGTATCATACAGGCAGGCAGTTTCTAAATTTCCAGGCTGGGGGCTGAATGCAGCCTGAGAAGCCACTCTCTCCACTGGGGGCCCGACTCTCCTACCTGGCTCCAATGATCTGTTCCCTCTGCGAGATGACTGCGATTCTTCCTTGGTAAGTCTGCAGGCTGGGGCTTTTTCTCTCTCTGGTGTAGTCTGCTTGCCTGCTCTTAGGTCTGAGCTGTGCAGACCCCACGCGCTCTGCGCTCGACCTGTGCGGGCACTCTGGGCAACCTCCTGTGCTGGATTCTGCCACACTCTGTCTTCCACTGGGCTTCGTCACTCCGGAATCTGCTCAGATTTACCCTTTTGGACTTAGTGACAGAGGAGCTCAGCGAGGTTACTGCTTCCTTTCCGCCATCTTGGCTCCGCCTCCCACTTATCAAGTCTTTACTCTATTGCTAGGCACTGTGCTAAGTGCTTGCTGGTGATATTAAGACAAAAAAAAGTCCCTGCCCTCATGAATCTTACAGTTTGATGAGGAAGACATCATGCAAATAACTATATATAAACATGATATATACAAACTAAATTGGAGAATCTCAGAAGGAAGGAATGGGTATTAAAGGAGATTGAGAAAGGCTTCTTGAAGAAAGTTGAATTTTAGGTGAGATTTGAAGGAATTTGGGGGGAAAATAAAAGATGAAGATAAGGAGGCAAGCATTTCAGGCCTGGAAGACAGCCAATAAAAGTGCATGGAATTGAAAAATGAAGTGTCTTATGGGAGGAAAAACAAGAGTTTTGGAGTTACTGCTTCATAGAGTATGTGAAGAGGAATAAGGTATAAGGAGGGAAAGAAAGAAAACTAAAAAGTAGTTAGAGCACTATAGTATTATTTCATATCGCACCACATGAGAATATATGTTAAAATGGTGATTCAGTCATTTAGAAAAGATGAGATTATTTCTAGTGTTCTCTTACAGAAAGGCAGTCTTGTTCTGTGTCAGGAAAGCCTAGATTCAAGATGACCTTTTACACATTAGCTGCTGTTTGAACCAGGCAAATCATTTGCCTTCTCAGTATTCCCAGGCAATTTTCTAAAGCAGTAAACTGCATATTGCATTTTCTCCTTGCTATATCAACAAAATCATGGATTTAATCCCCCCAAAAAGTCCCTGTTCAAGAAGATAATCACATGTATGATAAACTTCAACAGAATTATTAAACTAAATAAATAATGTTTTATTTGAATCCCTACTAAAGCCTTTTTCAAAGTATAAAATGCTATATACAAGTAAAGTAATGAATTTCAGTTATCTGGAAGGTTCACTTCTGTAGAATATCTTATTCAGTGAAGACAAAGAGGACATTTACTCAGGCATTACTTGACCCCTGGCTTTAATGTAGTTAAAGCAAAATATGAATTTCCTTTATAAGCGTGTGTGTGTGTCTATGTGTGTTTAGCTCTTTTTAGTTAATCTTACTTTCAAGAAATCTTGATAAATTGTTTTCAGCCACTCTTGCTTCATTTTAAAATTATTCTCACATCTTGATTGCCAGTGTATCCTGCATCTAATGTGGAATCTTCTGGTGACTTTTCACTCTGGCCCCCAAATATATATCAGCTTCAGGAAATCAAAAGTAAACATCTTTTGGTCTTATGCCATCTGGATGTTCTTTTTTCTATTTATCCTACTCAAATGACAAAGGACTTTTAGAATGTGAAGAAAAATGCCTAAAATGAGAGGCATGGGAGTAGTAGGGAGAGGTAAAAAGGACCCCAGGAAGAATAGATCAACTTTTAATGTTTTTTATAAAGTGGAAAAGATGTCTGTAACTAAAACTCTCCAAAGATATCTCTCCATCTCTCTCCTCCATTTCTCTTTACCTCCCTCATATTCTCTCTCTCTCTCTCTCTCTCTCTCTCTCTCTCTCTCTCTCTCTCTCTCTCTCTCTCCCTTTCCCTCTCTCTCTTTTCTTCTCTCTCTTTCCCTCTCTCCTTCTCTCCCTCTCTCCCTCTTCCTACTCCCCCTCCTCTTCTCTGATCTCCTTCTTTCCTCTCCTTTTTTCTCTCCTCTCCTTCTTTCTCTCCTCCTTTTCCTTCTCTTTCTCTTCCCCCCTCTCTTTTTCCTTCTTCCTTTCCCTCCTCTCTTCACACTAAAAAAGAATAGCATTAACCACTTAAGACAATACTGTCAAACTCAAAAATAGAAATGAAGGCCCTAAACTGTATACAAGGATCGCTATGGGCTGCATATTGATTTAATTTTAAATTTTAACATTATCTATATTTTATCAAATTTTATTCATTATTTTAAATATTTCCTGATTACATTTTAGTCTGGTTTTGGGTTCACTCAAGAGTGCCATGGGCCTCACGGCACCTCTGACTTAAGAGATCATGACATGAATTGCTTTAATCCATCTCTAATAAATTTTCACCAGTAGAAAACTCTTGCATTAAATCTATATTTTTCTATATCCTATGTTCAACTGTTCTGTTTAGCACTTTCTGTTAGGACTTTATTTATTGAAGAAAGGGAACCTGCATATAAGTTTGCTGAAGGATCTGTTTCCCTTTTTTCTTTGCCTCCCCAGGACCTAGCACAGTGCCATACATATAGAGGGTATTTACCATATGCCTGCAAAATTGAGTTGAATTATGAAATTCATAGATATTTATTTCTTCAAACATGGAACATAATTTCAAGATAACTATAAAAATTTCTAATAGACTCTCCAAGGCTCCTAATTTCATTGCAATGAATGGATTTACTTATTAATTACCTGAACAAGATATTATTTAATCAACTGAACAATTATCTTTCTACCTACAAGGCAGCAGTGTCTCCTCTTCTCCCACCCTCTTTATTTCCTGTCTCTATCCCTTGAAGTAGCATTCTTTTTATAACATTTTTTTACTCCCAATTGAAGTTCAAAAGAATAACAAGCCACTTTTTAAAACATCTTAAAGCAATTGAAATAATCTTCAGAGATGTAAATCAGAGCTTGGCATTTACCTTCCTGCCTTGAGCTTAATTTATATTGTATTCCACTCTCTTAATACTCTCATGTACTACCTTCTAAAGGCCACAGTAAGACTGATTCTGCACCAACCTGAGTAGTTTCTCTTGAACCATTCTACATTGGATAACTTCATGAAATACTCAAGAGGTAGCCATGTAACTCCATGCTAAGGTCATAAAATCCTAAATCTAGAACTAAAAGGTATAACAGAAGCCATTTACTCCCTCGTTTTGCTGATGTGAAAATAGAAGCTCAGGGTGGTTGTGATTTATCAAAAGTTCACAGCTAAGTATCAAAGCTAGGGTTGGAATCCAGAACCACTGATCTTTCCAAGACCACTTTGACCCCAGTAAGCATGAGAATGGTTTTGACACCATTCCCATTGCTCTTACCCATCCCACTTCTGAATTTTGAAGCAGCAGAGAGGAGAAGCAAGGATGCAGGAGACCTGAATGAGTTGAAATAGGCCAAATTCTGCCCAGTGTTGGTATCTTCCTTTTCACTCCATTTTCTCTACAACTCCCTCATTTTCTCACCTGAAGAAGTTATATGCTTAATCAAAGGAGTGAATTTGTTCATCCAGGCCACTAGGGAACCACTGAGAACATTACTACCATATGTAAGGCCCTTAGCCAAGAGAAGAGAGTCTAGTTAATATAAATGTGTCAAATATAGTCATTTTCTCGAGGAACTTTAAAGAAAAATCAAGTTAAAATTGTAATGATATATAAATTGCAAAAACTATACCCTAGAATTTTAAAAACTATGTCAAAGAAACTTAGCCACATTTATAAAAAGATAATTTTCCATTTTTGTATTACTTATGTCACTCGCTTCAGATGTTCACTATGGGTAGTAATTCCCATTTATATCTTATTTTACAGTTGAATCAGCATTTTTCTTACAATATTCTTCTAAGGGTGGCAGTGCAAAAATCATCCCATTTTATAGATGAGGAAAAAAAGGTCAGAGGACAAATGGCTCGATGAGGTAGTAACTACTAAAGCTGTGATTTCCACAATATCGAATAGAAAATGATTTTGCCATCTCATAGATCCTACAAATAGAAGCCTTTCCTGTTTGGGCATTCTGAATTTCCCTTCTGTTCAATATCTGTTCAATATCAAAATACAAAGTATTTTCACATATGGAATAATCTGAGGCCCTTTCGTTATTTCATTTGCCATCCTCTGGAAACACTCTAGATTCTTTGCTGTTCCCAAAATGTAGTAGCTGCTAGTAATCCCAGTATTCCAGATGTGATCTGATCAAGACAGAATATATTATCATTTTCCAAACTCTAGATACCAACTGAATAAGTACAACTGAAGAGAAGAGATGGTTTGTTAGGGTTTTTTGTTTTGTTTTATTTTGCTATTTAGTTTTATTGAGATGACAGACCTGTCAAATGCAAGCTTCTGGCTAGCCATTTGTTTCCCAAATCAAAATTGATTTTTGAACCCATGTGTCAAATTTTTCATTTGACTCTAAATATCTTCTTAGATTCTATCCTCTCAGCCTCCTTTTGTATCCTAATGTTGTTATCCAGTGTGATAGCTCTTCCTATTAATTATAAGCATTATATTTTCATGTAACCTTGACCTTCTGCAAATGAGAAAACCAAAGGTTAGAGAGATAAAGTAACTTGCCAAAGGTCTCCTAGCTAGTGGTAAAGTTAGAACTAGAGCCAAGGTCTCTTAATTCCTAACCCAATGCACTTTTCTAGATTTTAATAGATGCCAAGATCTATTTTATATATGGGGGACTATTTTGAAGCTTGCCTTGTTTCTTGGATTGCCATACTCAAAGAATTCCTCACCACACCACCAGTGTATAGACACGAAAGCTCATGTAGCAGTATTTGCATTCAATATTTACCACAATTACTTTGTTCCAGGGTAATCTCAAAAACAGACAGTGAATAGAAATAGGGTGGTCAGGAGCAAGAGTGTATTTGGAAAATAAAATGAATCCAATTTTAAGGGTTCTGAGTTTGAAGTGATGGTAGTAAATAGAGGTGGAGATGCCCATATTGTATTAGGAGATGCAAGTGATTTAATTGTGGAGACTTGAAGATGGGAAAGAGCTTTGGAGAATGCTGACAATGATAGGGCAGCAAGAGTAATTTGGGAAGAAGACCAAGTAGAAGTGGTCAAAAAGAGAACCAATTAGAAGGGTAGGAGGATGCATAGCATGGATTCATGAAAATCAGAGGAAGACCCAATTGCCCTCCAAAAAAATAAAGAAAAAAAAGAAAAGAAAATCAGAGGAAGAGAGCTTAGGTACTCAGAAAACATATATGCTAGAAACAAGCCAAGGTGAATAATAAAGAAATGCTTTTGAAGAAGAATAAGAAATAGAAGCCATTAGATTCTATAGCTAACTTATCCCTGATTTCTTTTGGAAAAGGTTTTCAATGTTTAGATTGTGGAATAAAAGCAGTTTGCAGAGAAAAGAGGTAATGAAAAATGGAGGAATTGTGTGTATATCATTCATTCCAAGTATTTGTTAATGAAAGGGTAGTGAGAAACAAGGGGAGTGCATAGGGAGCACCTAGTCATACAGAAGTTTTGCCAGATAGAGGTGACATATGCATATTTGTAGCCAGAGGGTGATCTTAATATCATAGGATTTCAGTCTGGAAGGAACCTCAGAAAACACCTAGTCTAACCCTCTCATTTTCCAGATGAAGAAACTGAAGCCCAAAGTGTTTAAAAAAAAAAAACAACTTTCCCAAGGTCACAGTTAGCAAATAGCTGAGCTGTGATTTGAATTTCTACTCTGACTACAAACTCAATGTTCCACCTGCCTGGTTCCAACCAGCCTGGTTAAGGAGGAAAGATTAAAGATGTTTGAGGTAAAAAGGGGGATAATCAAAAGACCAAGCTCCCAGTGAATGCAAGAAGGGAACAGAGTAGAAATCTCAGGGGGTAACCTTGGAACCAGAACGGAATCCTTTTTCTGAAACTGAAGAGAAGGAAGAAAGGATGGGTGGAGAGAGAGGTTGACTTGCTTTGTAAGCTATTAGCCCTTTCCCCTACTTCCAGCATTAAGGGCTTCCAATTCTCTACCTTTTTAGTATTTCAGGCATGCTATATGCCCTCTTCCATATTCATATAATAAAATGTAACTGCAGCTAGAAGAGGAACTGCATACTTCTATTTCTTAAATCATTAATGCTCGTGCATGTAGGTATAAGAAAGTCTAAAATTTTTCTAAGAAAGTCACAAGGAGAGAGATTTGCTAAACTAATCCAACCATCACGTATCCTATGCCTACTGTGTGCCCAGAACTGCAAAGTGTTTACAATTTTGAGAGTGTTCAGAGAAAAATACCTTAAGTAAGAATCTCAATTGGTAAATATACCTCTAATGAAAATTTTAAAGATAAATACCCCACCCTCCCTTCTTAGCTAATAGTTTAGTTTTTCAAACCTTATTTCTTACTGCCATCTGGTGGTGATTTCTTTCAGATTTGAACATGCTGGAGCTTTGCTGAGGTTTCCAAATAGATAAATCTACATTAGTGTGAGACAAGGGGTTTTTCAGAGTTTTTAAGATGCCATACATACAAAAATATCTATAGTTATGTGTGCACACATATGTAGATAGTATACACATAGATATATATATTTGTGTCTATACAAATGTTATATATCTATGTCTATATGTGTCTATACATATAGACACACATGCATAGGTATAGATTTATGCATATAGATACACATACAGAGTTGAAGTCAGGAAGATAAGCTCACATAAAAGGTAGTTAGGTGGCACAGTGAATAGAGTTCCAGGGCTGAAATCAGAAAGACATCTTTCTGAATTCAAATCTGACCTCAGACACTTGCTAGTTATGTGACCCTAGTCAAATCACCTGTTTACCTCAATCTCCTCATCTATAAAATGAGATGAATAAGGGCATGGCAAAACACTCTAATATCTTTGCCAAGAAAACTTCAAATGGGGTCACAAAGAGTTGGACATGACTAAAATGACTGAACTATATGTATGCATGTGTTCACATATGTGTATACACGTGTGTATATAGTAAATATTTGTACATATATGTTTATATCTACCTATGTGTGTGCACATACATGTGCATGCCCAGACTCTGCACCAAACCTCCTAGGCTGCTTGCAGGTAACAGTTCTCCCCTTTACTGTCATTAAGGAAGCAACATGGATGGAACACTAGAAAGCACACGAGAGTTTGAAGTTCAGATGACTTGGTTAAAATCAAGACTCAGTTACTTATTGCGTACATGCCCTTCAACTTTCTGAGCTTCATCTTTCTCATCCCCAACATGACAGGCTTGGATGGGGTGACCTCTGAATTCCCTTCTATTTCTAAGTCTACGATTTTGTGATTTCCTACAGCTTTCAGCAGACTGGCTTGAAAATAATCCTTTTCTAAAACATCTCCGTGTGACGGAGATTTTTCTCCATGTGTGGTAAGAGGCTGCATTTTACAATGTAATCTCCATTTTGTTTTCTACTCCCTTCAGTTCAGTTGATTAGGGTAGAAATTATGTGACTCTAATTCCATTGTAGGGTGCCAACAGCATTATGAAGATAGGACAGGAGCATCCCCATCATAATCATCTGTGTCTCTGAGCCTGCCTACCAAGTCATAAAGAAAGGGAAGAGGGGCTAGTTTTTAATATGAGCATAAATGACCCATAGTTCTTGGGATCAGCTAATGCATATGGAAACAACATTGTTTTATTTTGGCTAAATTTAGTTTAAGGCATTTTAGGTGGTCCTTCTATGATATGTGTTTGGAAAACAAGCCAGCCCTGATATTAAACACCCCAATGATCCCTGATGCTTTTTATCCAGTAATAAGTCAGTGCTTAGTTTTATGGCATCGTGTGTTACCCACGACAGTCATTTAGTCAGTCAATTTCAGGGTAGTGATAAAACTGGAAGTAATGGGAGTGCAGAGTTGATGCTCCATGCACTTTGTGAGGGGCCGACCATAAATTAAAGTTCCCAGGTACACATTCAGTTTTTATTTAATAGCCATTATTAAAAATAATATCAAAGTAAAACTGGACTCTGGCCCACATTTATGTAAAACTAATTAAAGCTGTGGGGAACAGTCTGTTTCCTTTGGCTTATTTATGTAAATATAGAAGTATCTGTGAATTTCAGGCTAGTCTGATTTTCCCTCTACCTTCATGCTACTTTATAAAGCAAAGCCAGCTTCATGAGAAAATTGCAATTTTTGAATAATGAACTCCAGATCAAAAATATTCTGTTTCACAAGGAATATGACTTTGGAAGATAAAATGTCAGCATTTTCAGAGCAGCTTTTCCTATTCCTAGGAAGCATGAAGCCTCAAAAATTCACTCCTGTGAAAAATAACCATACATACACATACCACACATATTAGTAATTGGTAGACACCTTCACAAGAGAACCATAACTGTGCTCAGGAAGAAAGATTATGCTCTTGAAATACTCTTGATAAAAGATATTGTGCATAATATTTTGATTTCTTACCTTTTAAAAGAAAATGTCATTAATCTTTAATAATTTTAAAGATTCAATCTATGTGAGATTTTGTTTCAAGTTAAATTTCCTTAATAGAATACCTGCCATTCAGCAAATTAAATTCAACAAGAGATTTCTCTGTGTCCTACATGCAAGGCACTCTGCAAGATGGTAAAGAGAAAGAAAAAAGAATACATTTCCTGTTCAAAGAGCTGAAATTTTAATGAAGTTGCCATTGTTGCCCTACAAATGTTGACAAAGATTGGCAAACAGCACTTTTTATGTGATAGACACTCAATCAGTGCTTGTTGAATGAGTTTCCAAGTTTCAGTATAATGGTGGCAGTGTTAACACTGGGAGTGGTTAACACTGGCCAAGACCCTGCTGGTGGTGGCATCTATAGAGCAGACCTGATCAGTCACTGAGATTGAGTTGGTACAGTAATGATTGCCCGACAGAAAAGGGAGACTGTCAGGATTGCAGTTTAGATAGGGAGGTAGGATCACCCAGCATAACAAAGGCTTAGTAAGATCTGGTTGTTGAGAAGGTATGTAGCTAGAGTGACATGGGGGGCTCCTGTTAGGAAAAAAAGTTGAAGTAATGGTGTCAGCAATGATGGTGAGAATGGAAAAAGTAAAGATAAAGATTAGTATGAAAATACTTGCTTCTGGTTTCACTTCTTTTCCCCAAAAAACACTTCCCTGTCCACTGCTACAAATTACAATAAAGATAGTAGCAACCCTGTCTTCTAGTGCTTCCATCACTCCTTTGGTGCTTACTAAGTAACACCAAAGCTCTACAAAAATTGTTTTGGATGTAGAAGATAGCCCTGAAATTTAAAAAATAAAGATACTGTTGTTAAGTGTTAGGCACCATATTGTTTGTGCTATAGCAACCTGGAGTTGGATTTATTGAGACTCAAATTGTGCATTATGATGCAATATATGTTACTTTCAGAGGAATCATAACATAACACATAAACAACTGGTCTTCAAGTCAGAAAGATGTGGGTTGAAGTCCAACCTTTGACAGTTACGTTCTACTTGAACCTGACATTTCACTTAATCTCTCAAGACTCCAGGCAACCCCCTAAAATGATAAATTGCATTAGAAGTTTCTCATGGTGAGCTCCCTATAATAGTTAGTAGTAGTAATAGTAGTAGTAGTAGTAGTAATAGTAGTAGTAGTAGTAGTAGTAGTAGTAGTTGTTGTTGTTGTTGTTCAGTCTTTTCAGTCACGTCCAATTCTTTGTAATTCCATTTGGGGTTTTCTTATTCAAGATATAAGAGTGGTCTGCCATTTCTTTCTCTAGCTCATTTTACAGATGAGGAGACTGAGATAGACTGTTAAGTGACTTGCACAGGGTCACTCAGCTAGTGAGTGTCTGAAGCAAGAGTAGAGCCCAGGTCTTCCTGATTCCAGGCCCTAAGTTGTATCCACTGCTCCTCCTAGCTGCCCCCTCTATAACAAGTTAACAATCAAATTAAAATGTTCAACCTAATGACCTAAATGGGTCAACACATTTCTGTAAGTACTTAAGTTAATACACAGCAGACATCAAGGAGAATAGAATTACACAGATGCCAATATATTTTGGGATTATTAAGGTTTGCCACAGCTTCCACATGGTAGATAGACTTAGTTTCCTTATTGAAGAATATCTCCAGCACAGTCATAATCACAAGTCATTAGAGCTAAAAAGGACCTTGGCCCATCAACCCACTCTTATCTTATTTAAAAAAACATACAGAAAGAACAGAATCCCAGAGAAGGTAAGTAATTTAGACATGGCCAAAGTCATACAGCTAGTTATTGTTAGAGAATGGTCTCCAGATTTTTGACCCATATTTTTTCTGCTATACTTGCTGTTTTCCATCCATCCCCATTTAATAGTGGTAGATGTAGTTGTAAAAAGGTATGTACTAGGGGATGGGAGGCAGAGAGAATGATGATAAACTAAGCAGATACAGAAATAAACACCACCTTGTGAGATTCCTCTCTGATTGATTCTAATTATACCAAGCTAACCAAATGGTCTCTGCTTTGATTTAACATCACAATTGCTTATAGATTTTTTTTTCCAACAACAGCAGGTGGTATTTTGGTTATGGAAGAAAAGTTTGGGTGCTGGATTGCTTTTTGAATTATGTCTATAACATGACCTTTCTTTAAATTTTACTGATTTATACTTGGTTATGCCACCATTTTGTCCTCCTGGAGTTAGTTTCACTCCAATACTTGAAAATGTCATCTGATGTAATAAGGACATGATTAACCACCTGCATCTGAGAAGTATTCAGAGCAAGCAGTGTGTGAGAGATGGGATGCAGTCATTTTCTTTGGTTACCAAAAAACATCACCAACAGATAAGAAAAGCCAAAGAAGAGCAAACAATGTTTGCAGGATAAGGGAAGTCTAAAGTAAATCCATTTTTCCTTTGTCTTTCACATCTATAGTGTGAATTTCTTGAGCACTTGCTGTCTCTTAGATCACATTCTCCAGGGCACTTCAATGGAAGTAGTAGGTAGAGGGGAGGCCCCTATAATTAGGACTCCCCACCTCTGGGCTGCTTTGTAATAAGCCTGCTTGTCAACAAGTTTAAGAGTGCATATAATGATTGACTTAGAGTTATAAAGGATTACTGAGATAGCAATTCCATCTCCCTGTATTTGTAAAAAAATATATAGATCTGCTCTTTCCCTACCATGCTTACCATTAAGAGTTAGTCTTATGAGGCTACCACACCCTTCAGGAGTCACATAATCATTAATTCAGAGCTGGAAGAGACCTTATACAGCATCATGTCATCCAACCCTTTAATTTTACAAATGAGGAAACTGAGAGCAAGAAAGGTGAAATGACTTCCCCAGGGTAACTAGTGGGAGATATTAATTCAAACCAAATCTCTTGCTCTTTCAATATTTGTTTAATTGCATGAAGAGACCACTTAAAGACCTCCGTAACAGCCAAAGTCTTCCCCTCTGTTCTTCTCCTTATCCTGAGTGGATACTGGAAGGAGAGGATGGAAGACAATGTTTGCCACATTTAACACACAGTAGAATATAAAAGGAAAAGCCTGGACAATCTGACTACCCTCTACTATAATACTCTCTTAATCAGTTCTATTTTGGCTTTGAAATGTTATAGGTAATGTATAAAGTAGAATAACATAAAATGTCTCCTGACACAGAACAGTAAGGTGAAAAGAGTGCTGAACTTGGAGTCACAGGACTTGGTTTCAAATCTGACATGACTGTTTATTACCTGTAGGTCCTTGGGCAAGTCATTGCATCTCTCCAAGTCTTATGTAAAATGACTGGGGATTGGGTTAGGTCACCTTTAAGGTACATTTCTGCTCTTGGTCTATGAACTTATGTTTTAAATTTTTCTCTCTAAGCTAAGTAAGTTAACAAATATCCTTCTTTAGAAGTGTGGCATTTAAGAAGTTTGAGAGGCATTTTCTGGGATTTTATTAATAACGCTAGCATTTTTAATAAAAGGCCTGTGGCACTCTTGGTTGCCAAAGGCCATCATGGTGGTGCTCACAGCTTGTATGCCTTTGGAAGAGGGAGATTCCTGAGGGTGGCAATCAACTCTGATTGGTAAACAATTCATGAGAGAATGGATATTACAGTAGGAGGCTGGACCTGAGCTTTGATTATATCATTTGCTTCTAAGTTACCCCCAGCCTTGGGCAATCTAGTCAAAGAATGTATCCCCCACTCAAGCCTAAAGAAAGGCAGTTTCACCTTAATTTAGAAGTCTGATCTAGTTGGGTGAAGTAGCCATACTCAGAATGAGGAGAATGTTAATCCTATCTTCCATCAGCCCTGCCCTTGAGAGACTGGGCAAGGAGATAAGATAGGGGGGGAAAGCTGGAGTCCCCTCAAGTTTAATAATTACCTATTAATATGAGAAAGAAATAATCATTTCTCTCAGAAGAAACAACTGGAAGGGGAATATTGCACTCAACCTGTGTTCTATTCATTAGCCTTTCTTTCCTTCAAAAACGTTTCAAAAACCATTTATTAAAATAACTGAAATAAGCTTCGTGTGAAAGATGGAAGATAAAGTTTAAATGCAGTCCGAAAGGAGAATGTTGATTAATGATAATCAGGCTGAAACAGAGCCACAAATGCTATTACTTGGTGTCAAAGATGCTGCCTAAGCATGAACAGATGCTTGTAGGAATTGCAGGATAAAGGCTAAATATCAAGTAAATGAGCCTCCTTTCTGTCTGCTGCTAGCTCATGTCCTGAGTAGAGAGACCTATTTTCTCTCAAGACTTGGAAATATCAGTTCTGCTCCCAAGAAATTATTGCCTCTGGCAGAAAGAGGGAGGCCCTTCTGAATCAAAGTGGAATGAACCATTGCTGTCAGACCGCTCAATAGCACTGTAACTGGCTAAGCTGTTCTCTCTTATGGAAACCAGAACTGGAAATTAGATAGATTCCTTGGCACATCCCAATGCTCTCCTTCCATGGAGCCCTGTCAATGAACTTAAAATAGTGGCAGCTTGGAGTTGACCATGCCCTTAATAAACCACGCCAGCAGTGCCTAGACATAAGAAGTACAGACATTATTACATGCGGCATCCATGAGAAGCTTCCATTTATCTAGTCGTATCCATTTTTTTTGTTAATGGGAGATTGGAAGGATATCACCTACAGTAACCAGTGAACTCTGGGAAATATAGCACTGTCTTTCTCTTTTTGGTACAAACCTGTGATTTTGTCAGTGTAGGGGACAAATTCTGACCACCAGTGAAGACCAACAATGCTATAAATTTTAGTCTTAATTGCCTGGATCAAGCATTAAGCATTTACTATATACCAGGCACTGTATGAAGGGATGGAAATACCAAGAAAGGCAAAAGCATGGTCCCTGCCCTAAAGGAGTTTGCGTTCTAGTGGACGAGACACTATGCAAGTAATTACATGCATAAATATATATAGTGTAAATGGAAAGTAATCTCAGAGGGAATTGAATTTCTGAGAAAGGAAGAGGGAAGGGAAAGGTTTCTGGTAGAATGTATGATCTGAATCTTGAAACCAACAGGAAGAGCATTCCAATCTTAGGGATATCAGTGCAGATGCACCAAGTCAGGAAATGGAGTATTGTATATATGGAACAAAAAGAAATTCAATATCTTTGGATCATAAAGTACATGGAGAGTAATAAAGTCTAAGAAGACTGAAAAAGTAGGAAGGGTCTAGGTTGTGAAGAACTTTAAAAGTCATTCAAAGAATTTTTTATCCTAGATGTAATTCAGAACCACTGGATTTTATTGAGAAGTTAAATAAATGATTTTCTAAAGGTCACCCAGGTATCATCATCACAGATGCTACTTGAACTCTGCTCTTCCTGAATGCAAGGCCAGCCATTTACCCACTATACTGCATTCCCTCTCCTCCATGAAATAAAT
The DNA here is from genome assembly GCA_011680675.1 of Gymnobelideus leadbeateri. Lineage (NCBI taxonomy): Eukaryota > Metazoa > Chordata > Mammalia > Diprotodontia > Petauridae > Gymnobelideus > Gymnobelideus leadbeateri. The sequence continues at coordinate 18,590 of WOXC01006418.1, forward strand.
ATAGCCCCCAAAAGCAAAATGTTGAGTCTTAAAACATCAGTGTAGATGAAATTCATTTTCTTGCCATTTTAAGTGCATGGTATATTTTTATTTTAGTAAATCTTATTTATCCTCTTGGATGTTATAACTATGACAAGAAACTTATTCTTAAAAAAAGGCAATGATGTATGAAGAACACACTTGCAAGAACCACATAACTACTATATATGCACTAACAAAAAGGACATTCAGATGATTAGAAGAGTAAAGGTCACACCCCAGATAAATAGTCTGTAGGGGGGGTGGGGCTACATTACTGCCATATCAGGATAATTCTTGATGGATTTGATTCTTTATGGTGGCTAGTGAGGTTCTGGTCTCTCACCTTTAGGATTTCTCCTGTGAAACCTCTCTTCTCACTCTGATTTTTTGTATAAATACACAGTGGGATAGTTTCTAATAGCTTTCAAAAGGTGTGAAATGAGAGTGGAAGGAATTCTCACTTTACTTCAAAGTCACATTTTTGGAAGTTTAAATATTACCTAACAAGAGTGGGGAAAGTTTAATTCCTTTGGGAATTAAATGAGGGGTGAGTATTATGGTGTTTTCCCCACTTATTATGGTTTATTCATTTCACATTAGTTAATGGCAGCATTCAGATATTCTCAATTAAATAAACGTAAGTGTGTTTTGCAGTTAATCAAACAAGCATATAATGAATGCTTGGTGTCTAATGCTATCTGGTAAATGCTGGGTATAAAGGACCTTATAGTTGAATGAAGTAGACAACATGTCCATGAACAAATACCTGTATTATACACAGAGAGTAAATGTAAGTTACTTTAGAAAGAAAGGCTTTAGAATTCAGGGCAAGGGGAGGACATAGAAAGGCTTCCTGCAGAAGGTGGGATTTGAGAAAAAATAAAGGAGGAGGAGGACTAGTGGCTCTGGTGTGAGGGCTTGCCAAGCCCTTTTCAGGGCTATTTATCCACCTTTGGTGTCTACCTGGCACACAAGTCTAACCTGTGTCTCCAAGAAGATGTAACATGCACAGCAGCCACACCATGGCAAAACCATCTTAGCAGAGGGCTAAAACAGGTTGAGAATAACCAAAGGACCACAAACCCATTGGTGAGTTGCGGCGGGGGGGGACTGTCTACTCCAGGCATGTGAAGATTTCTCCCAGTAGATTGGGTGGATGAGAACAGTTTGTTCCAGGGGTCATAAAAGTGACTGAAGCAGGTGCTGTGGAGGGCTTAGAGCTTGGTCAGACGTGGAAGGTGACAAGATTATTCACTGCATCCTGGGCCATAACTAGTCATTCTTTTATCTTGATACTGAACTTTGATAATCTGGAAAACAGAATGAGACTAATGACTATGTGCAATTGTACCAAACTCAAATTCAACAAGTCAAGACATTACCTTGTGATGTCATCAGTTCTCTTTGAAAATCAAAAACAAACAACGATGCCCCACTCTACAACTTAAGGTCTTAGAGAGGTGCCGAAGACACAGAGTTTAAGTGGCTTGTGCGGGGCCACACAGCAAGGATGTCAGATGAAGGACTTGAACCCAGGTCTTCAGATATTTATTCAATACTCATATACCTATAAATGTATGTATAATACACATATATGCACATATAAACATAAACACACATCGTCCTTGTCACACCAAAAATTCCCCAGCAAAGATGTGCCTGATTTACAAGGTACAGAAGAGGGTGCTAAACATCGTTATTGTTGTTCAGTCACATTTGACTCTTCATACCATGGACCATAGCACACCGATATTGTCCATGGGGTTTTCTTGGCAAAGATACTGGAGTAGTTTGCCATTTCCTTCTCCAGTGGATTAAGGCAAAGAGAGATTAAGTGACTTGCCCAAGGTCACACAGCTAGTAAGTATCTGAGAGCAGACATTTCCTAACTCCAGGTCCATCACTCTTTCCTCTGAGCCATCTAGTTGCCTCTTAAACATAGTATGAGCTTACTGTGTATTAAATTTTTAAATATAAAGTTACACAGAAATATGTATATAAAATTTATATATACAATAAAATATAAGAATTATATATTTGTATATCATAAAATTATATATATATAGACCATAAAATAAGGACGTTAAGATAACATAGGTTATCTCTAAATATAGACAGTAAAATAAGATTTCTAAAAGAGTATGTATCTAACAATATAGTGAAAAACAATTATATAAATAGCAATATAAAAATTACCCAGTTGGGAGAGAACTTTTTTCCCCAAATAAATAAGTATCTGCTACACAAAATTGGAAAGTGCCCTGTGTAACAAGTTAAAAAAACACACAGGTAATTGGTGAAAATTTGTCTGGTGAATAGACATGGAAAGTTGAGCTTTTTAGGGCTAAGGAGGTTGTCACAGATAAATTATTTTCATTAGCCCTCAACCAAAGGCCTCCCCACCTGTTTCCTTCATCCCACTTCTGGAGCCCTTTGTCATTCCTTTTCAAGGTTGTGAACTCCATTTACCACCCATACCTATTATCCACCATGTAATATTGGGCTTTTTATCCACAAATGCCTAGATGTATCAATGACTAGAAATCTCTCATGTTAATCAAGCAAAGTCAATAAGCATTTATTAAATGCTTGTTATCTGCCAGGCTCTGTTCTTAACTCTGGAGATACAAATCAAGGTAAAAATAATGACCTTAGGGGGATTATATACTAGTAGGTAGATAACATACATACAAACAACTCTGTTTATACAAGATCAATAGAGTAAATTAGTGGTAAAGGTAAAAAATTTATTCAGGATTATTATTTTTATTAAGAGAATGTATAAGTAATGTTACCAAAGCTTTACCCACATATTTCATTGAATATTATTGACCTTTGTAACTCTCTAAATGTTAGATATATAACTGATCAGAAAAATCTGACCTGTCCACATATAAAAAAAATGAAAATGAAAAATGCATATTGTTCAAAGTATAATGTGCAGTTAAATCAGATACTTTTAACCTGGTATCCCCATGTCCCCATCTGTTCATGAAGAGATTTTAAGAGATCTGTAGACTGGGAGGGGAAAAAAAGTTTATATGTTTATTTTCTCTACCATTTAACTGAAATTTAGCTAAACTTTGATTATTGTTATTAATATTTTTAAAAAGGAGATCACAGACATCACTAAACTGACATAGGGGTCCATGACATGTAAATACTCTTCTTTTAGCTGAACAGCCTACAGAGTTCCTTCATCATTATGTGGATATGTATATGGACACCTGGTTAGATTGCATTGCCTTCAGGAAATTGCATGACTTCTTTAATGACCCTAAACTTCTTCCAGAAACAAAAGTCCCTCTTTTTGTTGTGAGCGATAAGATACTGTGTATTTCTTTGAAGAATTAAAAATAATTATTACCCAGGAGGAATGGAAAGGGAATTGGTGAAGTGTGAGCAGGCTCTAACAGATGATAAATATGAAACTACAAAGAAAAGCATAGTAAAGTGTGTCTTTGGAGAAATGTATGATCAAAAGATGAAGATAGGCAAGTCATAGAGAAGGAATAAGAGAAAACTGGTGAACCAGATGCTGCATATGAATCCTCTAGATGCTAAGAGAAAATAAGGAAGGCCATCAGAAGATTGGATATAGCCTCAGTGGTAAATTTAGGGGGGGGGTCAAAAACAAAAGTCACATGCGGTCAATAGATATTGATGAATTTGAATTTGCATTGTGGAGGGAACGTTTACTTGGATCAGATCTGGGTTTATCTGAGTATTTTTTTTTTGAAAGCAATTGGGGTTAAGTAACTTGCTCAAGGTTACACAGCTAGTCATTATTTGTGTGTGGGTGCTCATTTTCTGAGGCCGGTTTCGATCTCGGGTCATCCCAACTCCGAGGCCGACGCTCTTACTCACTGCGCCACCTAGCCACCCCTATCTGAGTATTTTAATATTCTAATTGTCCTGGAATATTCCAAGGGTTTTGTATCTCTTTGTAGAAACTGATGTGAATGATTCCCTATGGCTACCTTTTATAGACTCAGCCACCTCAAATAGACTGTAAGCTCTTTGAGGACAAGGACTTTGTCTCATTCTTCAGTTGTATCCCCCTCAGAACTGGCACCAGGATGAATACCAAAAGGGGTTCAGTAAAGAAGCAATGAATTAAGTTGAAATATATTGGAGTTTCTCACCTCTATTGACTAATCTTGTTTTGAAAGCAGACAGTGAAGATATAGGGGTACCGGGCAAAACTATCTCATTCTCCTCATCATCTTCTAGACTATGAACATGTTGAATCTTACCACACATCTCTGTTGCCTCCACCTACATCACTAGTGAGTTTGGTGGAAAAGAGTTGAAGTAATGGTGGAGTCTAAAGGTAATTTAAGGTTCCAGTGACTGACCAGATGAATCCGATATCTGTTATACAACCTTTAGGAGAATGATTAGTTTCTTCAAACTTAATCTAGAGATGTTCTCGGACTCAATAAAAGATCTAGGAATAATCTATTTTATAAATGAGTAGAAGCCTGGTATGGTAAAACTTATCATGGACCAGAAATCAGTGAATTGGGAATATTGTTCCCACTTTTCCAATGAATAGTTGTGTAACTACCCAAGTTAGTGTCTTTCTCTAGGCTTTATTTCCTTAAATGTAAATTGAGGTGTAGGGGAACTATAATGGGAAGTATATTCCAATCTCTCACAGTGCCCTTAGAGTTCTAAAATGAAATCTTAATGATTAGCATGCTTAATATACATGAAGCCCAGAATATGAGTGCAATACCTATTGTCATATTCACTTCTAGAATCAAGAGATCTGGTTTAAATTCTGACTATAATGCTTATTGCCTATGTGACCATGAACAGATCGTTTCATTCATGTGTGGAATAGTGAAAATAATACTTCTATTACCTTCTTGATAGAGTAATTATAAGGAAAACACTTTGTTAAATCTTGAAGTAACATATAAACATACTAGATCATCATTCTTATCTTCATTAAGGAAATTTATTTGTGACAAATGAGAAATCAGTGGAAGAGGAGAAACTTCAAGGAATCCTCAGTTTTAAAAGAAATAGCATGTTACAAATGGCATTAAAAAGTAGTCTTTCCTCTAAACTTTGAGGGGTTACATGACAGTTGTAAATGTAGTTTACTGTTTAGGAAGGATGTTGGAAGATAGAGAAGGTAAAGTGGTTTGAAATCAGTAATAAAACTCCATTTCCTCCATACCAAATGTACTTGAAATTTATTTACATGCATCTGTACATAAATGTCCTTCTGTTTCAGAAAACGATAAATACCCATAAACCTCCCATAATGTTTGGCAGAGGTGAAATGTTAGATTGGTTTATTTAGAATCAATTCATTACTTGGTTTGTGCATCTTCCAGTCTGAATTTTAAAGCCTTTGTTCTTTGTCTGGAGCCCCTTAGGTTGTGAAAAGGTCAAAATGCAACATGTTTCAAAGCGGCTGTGCTCCGGGTGGCTGCCAGCCTGTGGGGGATAATTACTTTCAAAAGCCAGATTATGCCAATATCCACTCACTCCCTGACATTAGCATCGCACACAACACCATGCTGTGGAAGTTCAAACTTTTCCTTCTTTTTTCATCTCACTTAATCTTTAAAGGTGATGAAATTCTCAACAAGTTTGATTCTTGGTGTGCAATCCTTTTTTTTCCCCTTTGATTTGACTACAAAAGGATAGTCTCATCTGAAAAATAGAATCTTCATGCTTGACCATTTTTGAACGTCTTTAATATCTGAGTGCCTCTCTTTTATACACTGGTAATTTATTGATTCTTTGATATCAGAAAAGATCTTTACCTACCAGTGGAAAAAGTTATCAATGAGAAATTTTTTAAAAGGGAATGCCTTTGAAATCCCTTCCTCTTACATAATTTGGGGAACCGAACTCATTTAGGAATAGTCTGTACCTTTTTGTTCTAATGAACATCATTTCATTCAACAACAAATATTTATTAAGTAACTCCTGCATGCAAAGCAGCATATTAAGCGATGAGTATAAATGGTCAAAAAATTACCATGTATGTGTGGCAAGTATATTATATGCACAAACAAAAAAGCACAAGGTAATCCAAGAAAGGAGATAGCACTCACAACTCAAAGTCTGTGAAAGACTTCACAAAAGTCATGAAACCAGAGCTAAGCCTTAAAGGAAAAAAATGAAAATAATTGGTAAGTATCATCCTTAGGGGAGGAGATGACTGGTGCCAGTGTAGAGACTGGAAATGGAATGTTGAGTTTGGAGAAAAGATGATAGAGAAGTTGACCAGAGTGAGTAAACTGGGGAGCAATGTGAAATAAGTCTGGAAAAGTCATTTGGAACAGATTTGTGGAGGACCTGAAATGCCAAGCTAAGGAGATTGCATTTGCTTCTAGAGGATTTTTCTTTTTGCTTTTTGGAGGGCAATTGGGGTTAAGTAACTTGCCCAAGGTCACACGGCTAGGTTTTTGTTTGTGTGTGTTAAGTGTTGGAGGCCGGAACCGAACTCAGGTCCTTCTGACTCGAGGGCTGACGCTGTACTCACTGTGCCACCTAGCCACTCCCCTTCTAGAGGCATTTTGAGGAAGGTTATGTTGTGGTCAGAATTGTGCTGTAAGGAAATTGTTTTAGCACTTACTTGAAGGGCTAATAGGAGAGGGACCAAAATCAGAAAAAAATGGAATATATTGTAATAACAGTCCAGGCAATGGGTGATAAGCTTCTGAGTTGGGGTGGCACTCATATGAGAAGAGAGAAGGAAACAGACATGAAAGAAGTTGTAGAATTGACACTACTTGGTCACCCACTAGATGTGTGTTGAGGAAGAGATGAGAGCCAGGGACAAACTGATAAGCTAGAGGTTATGAATGTGGGTAACTGAGAGAGTAAAAATGGGAAATAAGAAAGTTCAGAGCAAGTGTGAATTTAAGGGGGAAAGTAACTAGCTCTGTTTTTGAGAGCTTGTATTTGAGACGCTGATGGATATTCAGGTAGAGATGTTCAGGAGGTAATTGGCAATAAAGGACTAAAATTCAGGAGGGGAATTAGAAATAGAAATGTAGATTTGGGGCTGGATCACTGACTTGTTATGTCACAGGGGCTTGCATAGCTCAAAGAAATGATGAATTATGCTTTGCAGAGTTACCCAAGACAGAGAGATCAAAGTAGAGTTCTGACAAAAGGTGATCCACTGGAGAAGGAAATGGCAAACCACTCCAGCAACTGCCAAGAAAACCACATGGACAGTATTAAAATGATAAAAGATATGACATCAGTAGACAAGCCCCTCAGGTAGGAAGGTGTCCAATGTACTACCAAGGAAAAGTGGAGAGCAACCACAAGTACCTCCAGTACTAATGAAGCAGCTGGCCAAAAGGAAGCATGGCTACAGATGCCTTTGATGATAGAAAGAGGGTCCAGTGCTATAAAGATCAATATTGCATAGAAACCTGGAATGTAAGATCTATGAACCCAGTTAAACTGGATATGGTCAAGCAGGAGATGGAAAGATTAAATATCAGCATCTTGGGTGTCAGTAAACTTAAATGGATGGGAATGGGTGAACTTAATTCAAATGATCAATACATATACTACTATAAACAAGAATCCATTAGAAGAAATGGAGTGGCCCTCAGAGTAAAAGGGTGAGAAAAACAGTAGTGGGATAAAATCTCAAAAATGTCAATGATATCTCTTTGAATTTAAGGCAAACCATTCAACACCACAGTAATACAAATCTGTGTTCCAACTACTGATGTCAGAGGGGACAAAGTCAATCAGTTCTATGAAGGCTTGCAACATCTTCTAGAAATAATGCTCCCTCTCAAAAAAAGGTCACATTCATCATAGGGGATTGGAGTGCTAAAGTAGGAAATCTAAAGATAATTGGAGTAGCAGTTAATTTTGGTCTTGGGGTACAAAATAAAGTGGGGCAGAGACTGAGTTTTGCGAAAGATAACTCTCTAATTATAGCAAGCACATTTTTTCAATAATCCATAAGGCAACTCTACTCATGTTAATATCAAAATCAGATTAATTATGTACTTTGCAGCCAAAGGTGGAGAAGCTCTATACAGCAAGTTAAAACAAGATGTAGTTCTGAGTGTAGCTCTGATCATGAGCTTCTTGTTGCAAAATTCAGACTTTAACTGAAGAAATCAGGAAAACCATTGGATTGTATGGCATGACCTAAATAACATCCCCTATGAATATGAAGTGGAAGTGATGAATATATTTAAGAGATTAGGTCTGGTAGATGGAATATCTGAAGAACTATGCATAGAGGTTCACAGTATTGTACAGGAGGCAGCAGCAAAAATAATCCCAAGGAAAAAGAAGAGTAAGGAAGAAAAACAGTGGCCTAATAAGGTTATACAAATAGCTGACAAAAGGAGGAAAGGGAAAAGAGAAAGGTAAAGATATGCCCAACTGAATGCAGAAAATCAAAGAAAAGGAAAGATGAGGTTAAATGAGCAATGTAAGCATATATATATATATATATATATGTATGTATGTATGTATATACATACATACATGTACACATACATATATATTAAGATAGAATGGGAAAGATAAGAGATCTCTTCAACAAAATTAGAGCTATCACAAGAATGTTTCATGCAAAAATGGGCATAATAAAAAATGGTAGGGATTTGAAAGAAGTAGAAAAGATTAAGAAGAGGTGGCAAGAATATACAGAAGAACTAGACAAGAAAGTTCTTAACATCACCAATAACTATCATGGTACGGTTACTCATTTAGAGCCAGACATCCTGGAGAATGAAGTCATGCTGGCCTTAGAATACTTTGCCAACAATAAGGCTGGTGAAGGTGATGGAATTCCAGCTGACAGTTTTAAAAAGCCAAAAGATGATGCTGTTAAAGAGTACTGCAGCAAATTTTCTTCTCCTATTTGGAAAAGTCAGTGGCCCTTGAATTGGAAAAGATTAGTTTGCATTCCAAGCCTAAAGAAGCATGATGCCAAAAATTATTCAAATTACCAAACAATTGCACTCATTTCACATGCCAGTTAGGTTATGTTCAAGATTCTACAAGCTAGGCTTCAGCAACATGTGAACTGAGAATTATGGGAAGTGCAGGCTGGTTTTCAAAGAGGCAGAGGAACTAGAGACCAAATTGCCATCTTCTGCTGGATTATAGAGAAAGCAAGGGAGTTCCAAAAAAGCATCTACTTCTGCTTCATTGACTACACTACACTTGATTGACTACACTAGAGCCTTCTGCTGTGTGGGATCACAACAAAACATGGCAAGACCTCAAAGACAGTACCAGACAATCATACTTGTCCATTGAGGAACCTGTATGCAAGTCAAGGAGCAATAGTTAGTACCAAACATGAAACAGTTGGTTAAGATTTAAAAAAGAGGTATAACAAGGCTGTATATTGTAACCTTATTTAAACAACTTAAATGCACATTACATCATGTAAATTCCAGGCTGGATGAATCAAAAGCCAGAATTAAAATTGCTAGAAGAAAAAGTAACAATTTCAGATATGTAGGTGATATCATTCTGATGGCAAAAAGTGAAGTAGATTTAAGAAGCCTTTTGATGAAGGGGAAAGGGAAAAGTGTAAAAACTGACTTGTAGCTAAGCATCAAAAAACCCACTACCATCTTATCAACTTGTTCCATTACTTCCTAGTAAATAGAGGGAGAAGAACTGGAAGCAATATCAAATTTTATGTTCTTGGGCTTAAAGATCACTGCTTATGGTAACTGCAGCCATGAAATTAAAAGAGGTTTGTTCCTTGGAAGGAAAACTATGTTAAATCTGGATATCATATTAAAAACCAGAGATATCACATTGCTAGTAAAGGTATATATAGACAAAACTATGCTGTTGTTGTTTTCTAGTAGCAATGTATGACTGTGAGAATTGGACTTATAGAGAGCTGGGCAGCATAGAATCCATGCTTTCAAATTGTGACTCTGGAAAAATTTTGACAGTTCTTGGACTAGCAAGGAGTTCAAATCACTAATACTTAAATTAATTCAGAGTATTAACTGGAATATCAAATGCTAAAGCTAAAGCTTAAATACTTTGGCAACATAATGAGAAGACAGGATTCTTTGGAAAAGACCATGATGTTAGGAAAGATTTAAGTCAAAAGGGAAAAGGAATAGCAGATGATGTAATGGATAAATTATGTCATGGAAGCAATGAACATAAATTTGGACAGACTTTGAGAGACAGTGGAGGATAGAATGGCCTAGCAAGCTGTAGTCCATGGATGGGGTCCCATAGAACTGGATGTGACCGAATAATTGAATAGCAACAAAAAAGTATATTTGAGAGACTTCTGTTTAGAGAAGATATCTGAAACCACTGGAATTGATGAGATCACTGAGGGAAAGCTATATAGAGAATGAAGAAAACGTCCAGGCATACAATAGTTAGGGATTTATTACTCTTGTTTAAAAAATAGCATTTTATCTTTTTTTTTTTCATTTGGAGATGAGTTTCTCTTCTCTACTGAGCTTCATTTCACAGTTGAACCCCGCCCCCCCCCCAAAAAAAAAGCCAACAGAGCCTAACAATCAAGTCATGCTAGTAGATAACATCATTTTGGTTCAGATTTTGGTCCTGAAACCACAGTGTCTGTGAATAGAATACATGTATACAGACATTTCCTGTAATGAAAATCACAGGAGGGAAGTTTGATTTGTGTCATCTAATTGTGTGGGTAATCTCAATCCATTACCTTATGATCTGGAGCAGTTTCCAATTTATACATCCATCTTTTGCTGAAATCATTTTCTTTTCTCCTTACACTTTATTCATATAATGGCTTGGTTATAAAATACGTTTTTCTGGGCCCTGGAGGTTTTTCTCATCTATTGTGATACATAAGGACTGCCTGACGTTTTGTAGTATTGCTTCTCTAATGCTCCTGATGAGTGGGGCCAAAAGCAACAAGGTCTTTTATGGTTCTCCCACTCTCATTCTCCATTTCAGCAGGGCAGGATGTAAAGGGGGAAAATGATGGTGCTAGAACATGAATTTCAATCATGTGAAGAGACAAGAAGATGAGAGGCAAAATGGGATGTAATAAAAAGAACAATGGCCTGGTACTCAGGAGACCTGGGGATCTAGTTCCATCTCTGACATTTACTAGCAGTGTAACCTGGAACATGTCACTTTCTAGTCTTTGGTTTTCTCATCAGTAAAACCAGAGCAGCAGAGAGGATTTTCATATTAATATGTTTCCCTTCTTCTAGCTCCCCAGTTACCATTTTGTGATTCCATGACTAAGAGATAGATAGCAGAGGGGAAGCCAGTAAAAAAAAGAAAAAGGAAATCTAAAGGCTGAGAGTCTAAAGGACTGTTGTAAATTGCTATTTATTGCCATGTTTGTGATCCTGCTGAAGGTAATGGCTCACATCTGTTGAGAATGACAGGCAATTTTCAGAGGTAAATCTTAGTCTCCAAATTATAAAGGACCTTCGAGGTCATTGTGTCCAATGTCCACTCTTGAAGCATGAATCTCCTGTGAAATTCATTTCAAGTGGTCATTCAGCCTCTACCTGAAGAACTCTAGTGACAGGGAATTTATTATCTCCTTAGGCAGCTATTTCCATTTTAAGACAGTTTTAATTATGTGAATGTGCTTCCATATATAGAGCTAAAATCTGTCTCTTATTGGTCCTAGTGCTGCCCTCAGAGGTCAGGTAAGGCAAGACCTAATATCTATTCCAGAACAATGCTTCTAACATCTAAAGTCAAAAATCCCACCCACCCTAAATCTGCTCCTTTCTGTGTGAAACACCTCCACTTCCTTCAGTTGATTTCGGCATGACCCATTATTTCCAATCCCCTATCCATCTTCCTTTGGATGCACTCCTGCTTGTCAGCATCCCTCCTAAAATTTGTCCCCTGAAATTAGAAATAATCCTCCTTACATTAAGCCTACAGAACTTTTTTTTTAATTTAGGGAACGTGACAGTAATGTTTCATGTCATGTATTCAATAAAGAAAGGCTGAGCATTCTGAAAGACACAAATAAATGACCACAAAACCAGAGGAACATCTGCAACACTAAAGCTAGATAGCTATAACACTTCATGTATGCTCAGTTCCTCTGACATTGGGAGGAAAGTTGAGATCTCCCACTTTATAGCTTTACTGTCTCTTTCCTCCTGTAATTCAACTTCCCTTTAAGAATTTGGATGCTATACCATTTGGTGTATATATAGTTGGTATTGATATTGTGGTGTTACTTTTAGCAAGATGTCTTTCCTCCCTTATCTCTTTTAATTAAATCTACTTATGCTTTTGCTTTGTCTGAGATTGATTACTATCCCTGCTTCTTTTTTTTAACTTTAGCTAAAGCATAATAGATTCTGCTCCAATCCCTTATTTTTGCTCTTGGTGTCTCTCTGCTTTGAGTGTATTTTTGTAAACAAGATATTGTAGGACTCTGAATTTTAATCCACTCTACTCTCCACTTCTATTTTATGGGTGAGTTCATCCTATTCACATTCACAGTTATGATTACTAACCATGCATTTCCCTCCATCCTGTGTTTCTCCTATTTGTCCTTCTCTCTCTCTGTCTCTGTCTCTGTCTCTCTGTCTCTCCCTCCCTTCCTTCCTCCCCTCCTCTCCCCTTTCACCTTCTCTCTTCAAAAGAGTTTTGCTTCTGACCACTACCTTCCCTAATATACCCTCCATTATGTCATCTTCTCCCTTTTATCTCTCTCTCCTCCTACTTCTCTGTAGAGTAAGATAGATTTCTATACCCAACTGAGTGTGCCATAATATTCAGTCTTTAAGCCAATTCTGATTACAATAAAATTCAAGAATTGCCAGCTACCACCACCTTTCTTCCTCTCTTCTGGAAAAGCTCTTTCATGCCTCTTTTATTTGAGATAATTTATTCCTTATTCTACCTCTCCCTTCTGCCTTCCTTCAATACATCCTTCTCTCATCCCTTTATTTTGTTTTGTTTTTTAATATCATGCCATCATAGTTAATTCACACCCAAGTCCTCTCTCTATGTATACTGCTTCTAACTGTCCTAATAATAATGATGTTCTTAGGAGTGACAAATGTCATCTTTCCAAGTAAGAATATAAAAGTTAAACTTTAACTTTATGGAATCCCTTCTCTTTCCTATGTATCTTTTTATTCTTCTCTTGACCCTATTTGAAAGACAAATTTTTTGTTCAGCTCTGGTCTTTTTATCAGCAATGTCTGAAAGTCTTCTATTTCATTAAATTTTTCCCTTTCTCTATTTTCCATTCCATATTTCCCCTGGAGGATTATACTTAGTTTTGCTGGGTAGTTGATTTGTGGTTGTAATCCTTCTTTGCCCTCTAGAATATCATAGGCCAAACCCTCTGATCCTTTCATGTATAATTCACTAAATCCCATATTATCCTGACTATGCTTCCACAATGTTTGAATTCTTTCTTTCTGCTTGTTTGCAGTATTGTCTCCTTGGCCTGAGAGTTCTGGAATTTAACTATAATATTCCTGAGAGTTTTTATTTTGGGATCTTTTTCAGGAGGTGATTTGTGGATTCTTTGGATTTCTATTTTATCCTCTGATGTTAGGACATCAGGGCAGTTTTTCTTAATAATTTCTTGACATATGATATCTAGGCTTTTTTTAATTGTGACTTTCAGGTAGTGTAATAATTCCTAAATTATTCCTTCTTGATCTGTTTTCTATTTCAGTTGTTTTTCCAGTGAGATGTTTCACATTTTCAGCTATTTTTTCATTCTTTTGATTTTGTTTTATTGTTTCTTAGTGTCTCATGGAGTTTTTAGCTTCCATTTGGCTAATTCTAATTTTTAAGGAATTTTTTTCTTCAGTGAATTTTTGTACATTTTTTCCATTTTTTTTGGTGCTTTCTTTACCAAAAATTGTTGACTCTTCTTTTCATTATTTTCTTGCATCAGTTTCATTTCCTTTCCAAATTTGTCCTCTATATCTTTTATTTGATTTTTAAAAATCTTTTTGGGGTTCTTCCCAGAATTATTTTGGGACCTGAGAACACTTAACATATCTTTGAGGCTTTGGATTTATCAGTTTTTACTTTGTTGTCTTTTTCTCAATTTGTGCTTTGATCCTCCCTATCACTGAGGTAAATTTCTGTGGCCATATTCTTTTTCTGTTGTTTACTCATTTTCCAGTCTATTTCTCAACTTTTTATTTTATGTTAAAGTTGGGCTTATCTCCTAGGGTGGAGGTGACACTGTCCCAAGCTTCAGGTTTTCTGTGCTGCTGTTTTCAGAACTAGTTGTGGGGGGTCTGTAAATTTTCCAAGGTGGTATGATCTCAGGAGACATGTGGTCATTACTCCCCTGGCCTGTGCTATAGTCTATGAACAAACTCAAGGACTCTTTTCCACCCTGGAACTGTGACAAAGGTCCCTGTTCTCCTGTGGCTATAAACTCTAAGTGTGCTAGTGCTCCTTCTCATCCTAGGACTGTAACTTGGGCCTACTTCCCGGATCCATATAAGGACAATGCAAAAGAATCCTGCCCCCAATGCCAGTAGAGGATCCCCTGACCAGTTAGTCAACCCCTTATTGTCTGTAGACTGAGAGCTCCTGAAGTTACTCCTCCAATTCAGTTATACCCAAAGTCTACTGATGACTGGCCCAGGGTACATTTTGCACTGGAATACACTCCACTATCACTACCTTTCCTATTGGCATTATAACTTGTCTTGAACTGTAAAATTGTTTCACTCCATCCTTTTGTTGGTTCCTCCAGAATTCATTTTGTGGCATTATTTTGAAGTTGTTTGGAGGGGAATTTGGGAGAGCTCACATGAGTCCCTGTTTTTATACCACCATCTTGGCTCCATCTAGGAAGTAGGCCTATAATGTTCATATATATAAGTAAATACAATATAATTTAAAGGAAAGGGTAGAGAACAAATATCAGTAAGAATCAGCCAGTTAATGTGTGTTTATTAAGCACCGGCCCTGTTCCAGACACAATGCTAAGAAGTGGGGATATGCAAAAGATAGCCTCTGCACCGAAGGAGAGTACAATCTTATGGGGAAGGCAATATATACAAACATTTGCTATATAGGATAAATAGGGAAAGATCATCAGAGAGAAGGAATTAGAATTAAGAGAGATCAGAAAGGGCTTCCAGTGGCAAGTTGGACTTTAGATGAAACTTGAAGGAAGTTAGCAGACAGAGAAAAGGAGGCAGAGTATTGCAGGCCACGGGGACAGTTGGTGAAAATACCCAGAGCAAGGAGATGGAGTGTCTTATTTGAGGAATAGCAAGGATAAGAGACTTCCCATCGGAGTTGGCACCTGAGTTAACTGTTGAAGGAACCTAAGGATTCTAACAGGCAGAGGTAGTAAGGGAAGGTATTCTAGGCATATGTAGTACTCTGTGAAAAGGCATAAAAAACTTGGAAGAAACATAGAAATGAAATTACTCCAAAGGTCATATTTCTATGTGGTGAGAAAGCACAGTTGTCTTGATTTCCAGGATCTTGAGCAAGTTGCAGTACCTGAGAAGTTACCAGAATAATATGGATAAGTGTTATTAGATGGTAAGGACCATTTTTTGCCTTTCTTTGTATTCCCAGAACCTAGTAGAGAACCTAGCACAAATAAGAATTTTAGTGCTGGTTGATCATGCTTTTGATGCCCTCATAAACCACTCAGGTATCTTTGCCAAAAAAAAACAAAACCCTAAAACGGGGTCACAAAGAGTCAGACAAAACTAAAACAACTAAAAGCAACTGCACCTAAAACTCCAATATACTCAATCCTCTGTTTATGATTATTGTTGCTATTTTTATTAAGTTTAACTTTGAACCCTGAAATACATAGCTTGGTTTAGGCATGACTAATATTAGTTATTAGGGTATTTTTTAAGGTTTTAGGGAGGCAATTTTAAAAGGTCACCATGCAAATTTGAGTCTATTTGTAGAGAGCCTTTCATCAATAAAAAGAAATTACTTCCTTCCTTAAACATTTTTTTGGCAGTCAGGTTAAGTAATAACAGTTTTGTTCATCTCTAAAGACTGGTTTTATGGAATAGGCTAAACTCACTAATCCATGCCAGACAAACTCCTCCCACCAGAGCTGGATCCTTCACTATTATAAGTTCCTAATTCCAGGCATACAAAATAAAACAAAATTAGCATCATGTTTCACAGTTGTTTCCAAACCCCCTTTTAAAGAACATGTAATAAGGCACATGATCAGTTTTAAACTATTTTAACTATTTCATCTCAAGCTCACTAGAAGAAGCAGAAGCCAAGTTGAATGTGGCTGTTTATTGAGATTCTGTATGAAATGTGGGAAGGATATTGTCCACCCAAACTGGACAAAATGTTATAAATGTTATACACTTGGACCCTTACCCCTGATGAATCCATAACTGTTTGTTCTTCTGCTAGACCCTGCTCTGCCACTACATACTATAGGTTCCTCACCTAGGGTGCATGCATAGACCAACTCATGGATAAATTTCAAGGCTGCCACAAATTTGGATAGGAAAGAAAATACATCTTTATTTTCCTTTTTTTTAAACAAATGCTTTATTAACTTCTGTTTTACATCATTCATTTCTGCCAGATTTTGAGTCACGATCATTTCGCCCTCCCCTGTTTTTCCCTACCCACCCTCCCAGAATAGCAGTCCTGCAAGATATTGCTTCCTCCAATCTGCTCTCTCCCATACCTTCTCCCATACCCCCTTCAACTTTTCCATTAGAGGAAGGTGAATCTTTGTGTCCCAATGCCTGCACATCTTATCTCCCAATTACAAGCAAAACAGTATTAATAGTAGTATTTATATATATTTGAAACATTTAATCTTAAGACCTCGAATTTCAGATCCATTTCCTTCCTCCCTTGTCACACATTCCCTCTGGGAAGATAAGTAATTCAGTATGTGTTGTACATGTCTAGCTATGCAAAACATTATCATAGTAGATATATTGTACAAGGCTGCTTATAATTCCCTACCACTCATCCCACCCCTACCTGGTCCATTCCCTATATGATCCTGTCCCTCTTCTATAGTGGGTACTTCCAACCTCCCCCCGCCCAAGGATGCCTTCCCATCCATCATCCCTCCTCTCATCCCCCTACCCCCTATTCTGCTACAGGTTGAGATATCCCATTTAGTATGTATGCCATTCTCTCCCTGAACCAAATTCAATGAGAATGTGGTTTTGCCATTTTTGCCTTCCTATTCTCCCCCTCCCTTGCAACCACTTCCCCTTGCTTCTTCTACATGAGATAGTTTGCCCTACGTTGTCTTTCCCCATCTCCTCTTGCCACTTTCCTCTCTCACCTCATAATTTCATCCCTTGAGTATCCTCCCTTCCCAACAAATTCAACATATGCCCTCTATCCATATATAACTGTAACCATATACACACATATTCACATATGTATTCATATGACCACACACCCTTCTTCCATTATTTTCATAGTGAGAAAGATATCATCAGTCACAGATATTGCTTTTCCATATAGGAATGTAAATAGTTCAACTTTGATAAGTTCCTTTTGATTTCTTTTCCCTGATTACCTTCTCAGGCATCTCTTGCTTCTTGTGTCTGGATGTCAAATTTTCTATTCAATTCTTGTTTTTTCCTCAAGAATGCTTGAAAGTCCTCTATTCCACTGAATGACCATATTTTCCCCTGAAACAAAATACTCAGTTTTGCTGGGTAGGTGACCCTTGGGTTCAATCCCAGCTCTTTTGCCCTCTGGAATATCATATTCCATGCCCTTCAATCCCTCAGTGTAGAAGCTGCCAGGTCCTGTGCTATTCTGATTGTGTTTCCACAATATTGAAATTGTTTCTTCCTGGCTGCTTGTAGTATTTTCTCCTTGATCTGGGGATTCTGGAACCTGGATATAATATTCCTGGGAGTTTTCTTTTTGGGATCTTTTTCAGGAGGTGATCTGTGGATTCTTTCAACCTCTATTTTGCCCTCTGGATCTAAAACATCAGGGCAGTTTTCCTTGAGAATTTCTTGAAGGGTGATTTCTAGGTTCTTTCTTTGATCATGGCTTTCAGGTAGTCCAATAATTTTAAATTGTCTCTCCTGGATCTATTTTCCAGGTCAGTGGTTTTTCCCATGAGATATTTCACATTGCCTTCTAATCTTTCATTTGTTTGGATCTGCTTAACAGCATCTTGATTTCTCATAAAGTCATTAGCTTCCATTTGCTACAGTCTAACTCTGAAGGAATGAATCTCCTCAGTGAACTTTTGAGATTCTTTTTACATCTGGCAAATTCGACTTTTTAAGGCATTCTTCTCCTCATTGCCCTTTTGGGCCTCCTTTGCCATTTGAGTTAGTCTATTTTTTAAGGTGTTGTTTTCCTCAGTCAGGCTGTTGACCCTCATTTCATACTTTTCCTGCATCCTTCTCATTTCTCTTTCCATTTTTTTCCTCCACTTCTCTTATTTGGTTTTTAAAGTCCTTCTTAAGGCCCTCTGTGGCCTGCAACCCGCTCGTGTTTTCCCCTTGGGCTTTTGGAGCAGGACTTCTGACCTCACAGTCCTTTTCCCGCTCTATGCCCCCAAAATAGGAGTCTAGGGTTATATTTTTCTGTTTCCTTTGCCTTGGCATGTTGCCACTTAATTATTTGACTTTTGGGCTTGTTGCCACACTATGGCGTTGCTGACAGATAGGGGTATTTTCGTCCAGAACATGTGGGAGGGCAACTTCCGTTTCTGGCAAGCTGTAAACCCACCCACGACTTCCACCCCAGATCACAATCCAGATCCAGGGAGGTTATAGCAAGAGTGATTACCCCCCAAGATTGATCGCTGGATCTCCCTACAGTTCGCAGGCCAGGAGCTGGAGCTGCCTCTGAAAACTACAAAATGGCGTGTCTCCTCGGTGGCTTCTAGCCCCCAGGGGAGGAAGCCGACGCATTCCCCAAATACTGGTCCCAAAGTCCATAGGGCACTAACCTCTCACTTTTTCTTAGG
Organism: Gymnobelideus leadbeateri; assembly: GCA_011680675.1. Classification (NCBI taxonomy): domain Eukaryota; kingdom Metazoa; phylum Chordata; class Mammalia; order Diprotodontia; family Petauridae; genus Gymnobelideus; species Gymnobelideus leadbeateri. The sequence continues at coordinate 37,539 of WOXC01006418.1, forward strand.
CATGTCTATGTTGATAATTCTAGAGTCGCCACAGCTGCTGGTGTTCTGGGGTCTCTCCAGCCGGCTGCTGGCCCTGCCGCCCTGGGGCTAAAACCTCAGCTCCCGCGGACCTGGGCTGGGCTCAGCTTGGCTGGGCTTGGCTCCCCGCACTCTGCGCGCTGCGCAGTGCCGGCTCCCAGAGTGCTGTGCTGGTCCTTCCTGCAGGGCTGCTGGGCTGTCCTCAGTGGGAGGTTAGCTTCTCTGTGTCATTCTGTGGGTGCTGGGGCTCCAGAAGTTGTGCAGAGTTCCCTTTTACATAGTTTGGAGGGAATCTGAGGGCAGAGTGGCTTGGATGAGCTGTTTCTACTCCGCCATCTTGTCTCTGCCTCCTACATCTTTATTTTCACTAACTTTTATTTCCTTTGTGTTCTTTTTTATTTTCTATGTATTTTATTTTGTGCATTTAAAAACATTGTTTTGAGAAGGGCTTCCATAGGTTTCACCAGCCTGCCAAAGGGGTCCATGATGCAGAAAAGCTTTTGAACCTTTGATGTACACCAAGCCTAAAGAGTGGTAACCAAGACATGTATGTCTTTGAATTTACATGCAAATTTTTCCTGCATGTTTTCAGAGGAAAATTATTTTCTCACTGTGGCACTCTTTCCTCTCCTACAGTTTGCAGCTCTTCAGTGACTCTGTGAATTGATATCACTGACACAGACTTGATCACTTGGTGGCTAGGCCATTGGTCTTGAGCCTATATGAGATTAACAAGGCTGGTGTTGAGGCAGCACACAAATAGGCCATTTGGAGGTCTGTATTCAAAGCTGTTCCAGTTTGAGAGGACCAGCCACAACTTCTGCTCTGAAAACATAGCCTTCTGGGGCTCAGGGCTAGTCCTACCCTGAAGAGAATCATCAAAATGAGATCTTAGTGAAGAATATGATGCCAATCATTTTTATTATTTAAGGGTTGCTGAGACATGGATCACTTGTTTTGGTTAGCATTGATGTTTGATAATGAGGTCACAGTTTGCCCACTGTGAGTAAATTATAAGCTCCTTGAGGGTGAGGAAGGTTTTTCACTTTTCCTCTATCTCCCTGAAGCTTAATACAGAGCGTCAAATACATAAGCCCTTAGTAAATGATGGTTGGGTTGTATTTGGCTCATCCCTGAAAAATCATATGAATTTCTTGAATGAGCCTTTCCTATAAAACTGGAGTTAAAGATGTACAAAACAACTATTACTTCCTAAATTAAATTAAGGGAAGAAATTAAATTAAGACAGCAATTTCTTTATAAATGAAGGACTGCCAAAAATAGATGCAGATGAGCAGGCAAACAACACCTGGTCTATTGTTATATCTAGGATATAGGCCATGGTATTCAGTGGGATAGCACCAAGAATATTGGCATTTCTAAATTTTAATGGTCCTCTTCAAATTTGGAATTTATATTCATAAAGTTAGCCTTTTTGAAGTGTGATCTTTTGTTCAAATAGGTGTACCTATAGTTTGACCTCTCTGTAACCCTGAAGTAAATTGTTTTCCCACTATAAGAGTAGTCAGCTTTTCCAGTGGCAGGAATCACATTTCAGATCATACGCTTTCCGAAGCCAAGTCCAGTAGACATTGTTTAATACTAGTTTAAAAAAGGTGAAAAGAAAGCTTTGAGGAAATGTTTGATATGGTACAAAGGACAGAGAAGACTAGACTAAAAGAAGCCAACAATAGAAATGTAGAATTGTGTTATCTACTTAGGAGTAGTTGACATTTAGAAATAAAATAATGGTACAGCCTTCTGCCAAAGTCTGAAACCAGTGAAAACCAATGTGACTTATGTCTCAGGAGCAGACCTAGAACGCTATTCTATCCTAACCAAGACAGGCAATTGGAAAAGCAAGATAGAAGGAACCCAATTATTTAGTGAACAGGAGAGCTTAGAGAGACCACTAGCTTGGACTGCAGATAGAAATGGAATAATATCAGAGAAAAATGGTACATTCTAGGTCTAGGATATCAAGGTAGGGATAAACCTGGATATTGAATTTACTTGCCTAGGGTGACTAAACAGATCTAGAACTGAGGTTCTGGATGAAGCTAAGGTTCTGAATCAGAAGTCGATGCTTGTAGTTGCCTGTCAGTATATAGTATGTGCCTTGATGAACTCTTATATTTGTAGTGAAGAACTTTTTTGCACTCTAGACACCTGATCTGAGAATGTATTGAAAAAAATGTCTTGCTGCTCAAGAGTTGTATAGCCAAACAAGTTTACAAAAGGGTGGGCTACATTTTTCAAACGGTCGCCTTGAAGAAGAAGCTCCTCAGTTCTTTATGGTAGGATGACAGCAAAGCAACTTTTAAAGCCTAGTTTATTATGACAAAGCATGACAGTGTTATCCCAAACAAAAGATTTTCCCCTCCATTGCAATTGATTTTTACATTCATTCAGTGGTTTAAGGATTTTATTTAGTTTTTGGTTCCCTCCCCCCTTAAACTATGTCCTTTAGATCATGCCCATTCCCCTTTGTTTCATGCTTCCTTCATTGTGGATTTTGGCACATCCCATGTTCAGTCAACCATTGAGACAGACACAAAGCTATTTTCACATAGCATAAGATAATCTTGGGGAGTGGATAATGTGCCAGTAATATATTATAACAGTATAGCTTATTAATTGAATCTAAGTAAACTTTTCTTACCACAGAGATCTGGTTTGTTGCAATTCTATTTTCTATAAGCTTGATCATTATACCCTGCTCCAGAGAGAGACAGACAGACAGACAGAGAGATAGATAGATATGGATATATGTGTGTGTGTCTATATATGTCCATATATACAAATATAAATACATATGCCTACACATATTTATATATACACACACTGTTTCTGAAATGCTAGATTTCAAGTATCATGATGTGGTTTGAATTTAAATGATTTTTTTCTCTAAAGCAGATTCAGTCCTGTTCAGGCAGCTCCCTTGGATTCTACCTACCACTTCTCTGTCAGAAGTCCCTTCACTAAGCCTTTCTTAACACACACACAAAAAAAAAATCCTCTGTAATGTATGCCTGAGTACTTGATGTCCTTACCAGCATCTTTCTGGTCCGCTGTTAGACTCTTTTCCAGCTTGTTACTGAAGCCCTGAAATCTGGATCAGATCATCTTGCTTTCTGCTTTTTTTTGCTGTCTAGTACTCTCTATAGGCATGCCCTGCCCTGGCTCAAGTTTGGATGGAATAATCTTCCATCTATAGGAAACCAGTATTTGTAAAATAGTATACGATATGGTATGGGGAGAGGCAAAAAGGTAGAGGTTTCTCCCTCTTCTCCCTCTCCTTCTCCCTCTCCTCCTCCTCCCTATCCCCCTCTCCCCCTCCCCATCTCTTCCTCTCCCTCCATCTTCTTTCTCTCTCTCTCTCTCTCTCTCTCTCTCTCTCTCTCTCTCTCTCTCTCTCTCTCTCTCTCTGTCTCTCTCTCTCTCTCTGTCTCTCTCTGTCTCTCTCTCTCTGTCTCTCTCTCCCTGTCTCCCCCCCCATGTGTGTCACTGCCTGCATATGTGTGTGTGTGTTTGACCTGCCTTTCTTCTTCAAGTATTTTAGGCTTAAAAACATGGCCTCAGGTGTTTCTTTCCCATGAAGCCATTCTGAATTTCCCATTTGTTAGAGTTCTCACCTTCCTAAAATTTACATGTACTATATGTATTTATGCACAGCGTGTGTTCTCCCAGTGAGTAAATTCCTATTTCACATTTGCATTTGTATCTCTAGCATCCATTGTAATGCTTTGAATATTGTGGATACCTAATAAATGTTGGTTGAATTCACTTATTGAATTTTCAATCTGGAAAATTATTTGGTACATTAAAACCATACATATTATAAGGTTCTTCCACTAATTCCCAACTTTTATCTTTAATTCACATTATGTAGCTCAATTTGTATCAAGATATCAAGGCAAGTAAGCAAGAATCTATTAAACACCTAGTACATGCCAAGAACTGTGCTGTGTGCTGGAGATACAAGGGAAGACAAAAATAGGTCCTACATTCAAGAAACTCACAGTATAATGGAGGAGATGTGTAAACAACTATATACAAACAATATACATACAGGATAAATTGGAAGATAATCTCAGAGAGGAAGGCACTAGGGGGATAGAGAAAGGCTTTTTGCAGAAGGTTAATGTTATCTAAAACTTGAAGGAATCTGGAGAAGCTAAGAGGAATAAGATTCCTGGCTTGGGGGACAGCTAGAAAAAACACAGATACACACAGAGTGTAAGGAGCAACAAGGAGACCAGTTTCACTTGACTGAAGAGGAGTGAGATATAAGAAAATTGAACAGGCAGGAAGGTGCTAGATTGTGAATGACTTTAAAAAGCAAACAGGATTTTTTATTTGAGACTTGAGGTAGCAGGGAGCCACTGTAGTTGATTAAATGGAGATGGAGGGCACCATGGGCAAGCTTGTGCTTTAGGAAAATCACTTTAGTAGTGGAATGGAGAATGGACAGGAGTGGGGAGAGACTTGAAGCAAGGAGAGTAACCATAAGGCTATTGTAATAAACCATGCATAACGTGAGGAAGGCCTGCATCAGATTAATGGCAGTGTGTCCAAGAGAAAAGGGGGTATAGAAGAGAAATGCAGAGAAGGTGGAATCAGTAGGGCTTGGCAACAGATTAAATATGGGAGGGTGAGAGAGTGAGGAGTCAAAGATAACACTCCAGTTGTGAGCCTTGGTGATTGGGAAGATGGTAGTAATATCGAGGGGAATAGCAAAATTCAGAAGAAAGGAGGAGACCGGTTAAATGTAAGATGTCTGTAAGACATCCAGTTGGAAATGTCTAGTAGCTAGTTGGAGAAGAAGGCAGAGAAGATAGGGCTGAATAAATAGATTGGATAATTGTCGAAAGAGAGATAATAACTGATTCCATGGGAGTTAATGAGATCATCATTAGCATGGAAGGAGAAAAGGGTCCCCTGTTCTTAGTAGGCATGATCTTGATGAAGATCCAGCAAAGAAGAAAGAGGAGTGGTCAGGCAAGTAGAAGCAAAACAAGAAGAGAATAGTGTTTTTTAAAATCTAGAAGAGTAGCTAGGTGGTGCAGTGAATACAGGACCAACCGTGGAGTCAGGAGGACCTGAGTTCAAATCCTGCCTCAGACACTTGACACACTAGCTATGTGACCTTGAGCAAGTCACTTAACCCCAATTGTCCTGCCTTCCCCCTTCTAAGAAAAAAAAACTAGGGAGAAGAGAGTATGCAAGAAAAGAGGATGATCATCCATATCACAAGCCAAAGAAAAGTCAAGATAAAGATTGAGAAGAGACAAATTAAGGGATTATCAGCCCTTGGGAGAAGGAAGGATTTGTTAAATTATGAGGACAGAAGTCTGGCTTTAAAGAGTTAAGAAGAGAATGAAAAGAAAGGAAGCAAGAGCAGCTAGTATTGATGGCCTCCTCAAGGAATTTAGCCACCAAAGGGAGGAAAAATAAGATATATTTGAAATGCCAGAAAAAGTACAGAAAATACAGACAATAGCAACTAAATACAAATATGACTGATCACAGCCTTTAACATCAAACCCAACATCTCCACACCTCAGCTGCATATATTGAGTTTAATAATAATTCATAGTAATAATTTATAGTATGGCTGACTAGTACTACTATGTGATACCAAGGACAGTTCCTATGATAGCCTACATTGATTCAGAATAGGGCAATTCTGTGTATGTGTGTACGTATACATATATGTATTATATAATATATCTAAAATTTCATCATTTATGATGGCTCAGTAATATTCCATTACATTCATGTGCCATAAATTGTTTAGCCATTTCTCAGCAGGTAGGCAGTGCCTTAGTTTCCTTTTTTTCCTCCTATGAAAAGAGTTACTATAAATATTTTTTGCATATGGGTTCTTTTCTCCTTTCTTTAATCTCTGTGAAATATATGTCTAGGAAATGCTTTGAAAATATTAAAGCATTATCAGGATGAGTTATTATTATTATAAACATTTATATATTTCTTTAGAGTGTATATTGTGTGGTTCATTTAATATCAAAACTTATATTAAAATCTTTGGCAGTCATTTTAATCAGTACTATTGACCTTCAAATTTAATGTAAAAGCCACAGTTTATGCTTTTATTGATCATTTGTTGGATTTATATAGTGTCTTTCCTTCAAGTGACCCAATGTGTTTATTGGCATTGAGGGCTAACAGTGTTTTCTTCATTCTGGAGCCATATTGTGTGTATAATTCAAATGTATATACACACATACAATGCACGCGCACACACACACACACACACATATACACACACACACACTTTGATGTATAAAATGTAGTTCTAGAGGTAACATGGATAGAGTACTAGTCTGGGAGTAAGGAAGACCTGGCCTTGAATTCCCTCCCTGAGACTGAGTACTCAGGGGACCTCAGTCAAGTCCCCTCAGATACTCTTCTGCCTAATCAAACCATGCTTCTTCTTGTTGCTTGCACATGACATCCCATCTATAAATTGTGTGTTATATAGGCTGTCCTCCCACTCCTGAAAATTACTTCCTCTTCCCCTTTAACTCTTAAAGTAATTTTCTGCCTCCAAAGTTCATCTCAAAGAGCACATTCTTCTTGAGTTCCTTCCTGCCTCCCCAGCTCTACTGCCTCCTCCCAATTCAGTTGCTTTGTCCTTATTTGTATACATCTGATATGTACTAATATTAGTATATCCTGTTGATAGATTCCTTGATAGAATGCAGGGATAGGAATTGTATATCCCAAGAGACTAGCACAGTGCTTACCCAGCACAAAATAGGTGTTTAATAAATGTTTATTAATGGATTAATTGATTTGACTTTATTCCTTTTTGCCCCAGAAAATGTCTTGTGACTTCTCTACTAAGTCACGAATGATTGGTATCTGAGTCAGTGCAGGTAATTTCCACACAAGGAGTTTGCCATGCTGATGTCAACAAAAATCACAGTTTTCCCATATACATGTGGTCAGCCTATGAGCCTACCATTAAACATGTTGCTTTTCTAGTATGTTATCAGTAATGAGTTTACCAATTCATCTAAAACAGGGGTGGGGAACCTGTGGCCTCAAGGTCACATGTGGCCCTCTAGGTCCTCAAGAATGACCCTTTGACTGAGGTTCCCCACCCCTGATCTAGAACATAATCTTTTCAAATGGTAAGAATAATCACAAGGACTACTCAAAAAAAGAGAGCATTCATATAGCAAATTAAGGAAAGATAGAAAGTACCCAGTGTTCACTTCTCTGTTTCGAAGAAGGAGGGGGGAGAGGAACAGGGAGGAGGAAGAGGATTATTATTATTTAATTGATACTTTTTGAAAAACATATAATGATGTTAGAACCATTATCCTATTTCAATTTCCTAATCCAATTACCTTTCTCTAGATTTTAAAAACCATAATAATTGATAAATAGTTATGACAACAGCCTGTCAGCTTCACTGCCTTATTATGCATAAATTCCTTCAATTATACACTCAGAAGCTATTTAGTGCTAACCTACTATGTTCAAAGCATTGTGCTAAATACAGTAGTAGATTTGTTGTTCAGTCATTTCAGCCACATCATACTCTCCATAAACCCTTTTGGGTTTTTTTTTTGTTTTTTTTTGTTTTTTTGGTTTTTTTGGAGAACAATTGAGGTTAAGTGACTTGCCCAAAGTTACACGGCTAATAAGAGTGTTAAGTGTCTGAGGCTGGATTTCAATTTAGGTCCTCCTGACTTCAGGGCCAGTGTTCTATTCACTGCACCACCACCTAGCTGCCCTCCTTTTGGGGTTTTCTTGACAAAGATACTGGAGCGGTTTGCCATTTCCTTCTCCAGCTCATTTTTATATATGAGGAACTGAGGCAAGCAGGGTTAAGTGACTTCCCCATGGTCACATGGCTTAGTAAGTGTCTGAGACCAGATTTGAACTCAGGAAGACAAACCTACATGTAAGCATGCAGTAACTAAGAGGCAGAATTTTTTTGGGCAACAGACTCAAGAAAGAGCCAAAGTGTGATTTAAAGTCTGAGAAAGGAACAATCATTTGATGAGGATCACTGACTGTGAATTAGGTTTTAGTGAGAAAACTGCCTATTTTTAGGAACTGACTAGATCAGATCCATAGGCTTATAGGTCTACAACTTGAACCGACTTCAGAGTCCATCTAGTACATTTTACAGGGGAGGAAACTGAGGAACAGGAAGGTTAAATGACTTGGCTAAGATGAATTGATTTTACTTTACTCCAAGATGCATTTTATTCCAGATCCCCTGTTCTTTCCCCTTTACTCCCCCTGCTCCAGTCAGATATTCCTGCCTGTATCTACTAGCTTGGAATATGACATTCCAAAGGGCAAAGGAGTTGGAATACAATCGACTGTCACCTACCTAGCAAAACTAGGGTGAGGTGGGGGAGGGCAGGAAATGGACATTCACTTGAATAGAGGACTTTCAAGAATTCTTGAAGAAAAGACCAGAGCTGAATAGAAAATTTAACTTTCAAATACAAGACTCAAGAGAAGCATAAAAAGGTAAACAAGAGAGGGGGACCATAAGGAACTTAATAAAGCTAAACTATTTACATTCCTGCATGGGAAGATGATATTTGTAACTCATAAGACCTTTCTCATGATTAGGGTAGTTAGAAGTATATATAGACAGAGGGTACAGGTATGAATTGAATATGAAGGGATGACATGTAAAAAATATTAAGGGATATTAAAAAGGAATGCTCTAGGAGAAAGGGAGAAGTAGAATGAGGTAAATTATCTCACATAAAAGAGGCAAGAAAAAGCTTTTACAGTGGAAAAGACGTGGGATGTAAAGGGGAAATGAGTGAACCTTACTCTCATCAGAACTGCTCAAAGAGGGAATAACACACTCAATTGGGTATAGAAATTGATCTTACCCTACAGGAAAGTAGGAGGGAAAGGGCATAAGAGAAGGGAGTGTGTTAATAGAAGGCAGGGCAGATTGGGAGAGGGGGTATTCAAAGCAAAATATTTTTGAGGAAGGATAGGGTGAAAGGAGAGAGAAAATAGAATAAACACGGTGGGTATAGGATGGAGGGAATAGTGACTTTAAAACATTTTGAAGCATGTTTCTCTGATAAAGGCCTTGTTTCTCAAATATATAGAGAGCTGAATTAAATTTATAAAAAATAAAAGTCATTTATCAATTGATAAATCATAAAAATATAGGATTAATTTTCAGGTAAAGTAATCAAAACTATCTATAGCCATATGAAAAAATTCTCTAGCTCACTATTGATTAGAGAAATGCAAATTAAAACAATTCTGAGGTACTACCTCATACCTATTAGATTGGCTAATAGGACAGAAAAGGTAAATACTAAATGTTGGAGGGATATAGGAAAAATGAAATATAAATGCATTATTCATGGAATTGTGAACTGATTCAACCATTCTGTAGAACAATTTGGAACTATGCCCAAAGGGCTATAAAACTATGCATATCCTTTGACCTAGCAATACCAATACTAGGTCTGTATCCCCAAAGAGATAAAAAACAAAAAGGAAAAGGACCTATATGTACAAAAAATTATTACAGCTCATTAATGGGGGAAAAGAATTAGAAATCGAAGAGATGTCCAATAGCTGAAGAAGTTGTGGTATGTGATTATGATGGAATACTCTTATACTGTAAGAAATGATAAGATACTCTCAGAAAAACCTGAAAAAACTTGCATGGGCTAATGCAAAGTGAAATGTATGGTTTAAGTGATAGCAATACTGTAAGATGATCAGCTGTGAATGACTTAATCATTCTCAGTATTTCAACAATCCAAGACAACTCTGAAGGACTTATGATGAAAAATACTCTCCAACCCCAGACAAAGAACTTATGGTGTCTGAATACAGATTTAAGCATACTTTGTTTTGCTTTCTTTATTTTTCTTGAGTTTTTTTTCTGCCTTCTTTCACAACATGACTATTATGGATATGTTTTTTATGACTACACATGTATAACCTATATTGAACTGCTTGCCTTCTCAATGAGGGTGAGAGTGGAGAGGGAAGAAGGGAGAGAATTTGGAATTCAAAGTTTTAAAAATGGGTTTTAAAATTGTTTTTGTTACTGGCAGAAAATAAAACATAAACCACTTAAAAATTAAAAAGAAAGAAACCAGTCATAGCACTGAGAAGAAAACGCTTACCATTTAAAACTAGAAGTGACATTTGAAGCCATCCAGTCCATCCCTCTCATTTTAACAGATGAATAAACTGGGGCCCAGAGAAGATCAATGATTTCCCCGAGGTCACAAAGCTAGTAAATTGGAATCCCTACATCATAAGGTAGTTAACTCAGTATCTGGCCCATTCTTGGTGCTGGTGCCCTGTGCCTGGTATTCATTTTCTTTTATTAACTTTTCAGTAGCCTTAAAGTTAGAAGAACATGTTCTTTTCTAATATGTAGCCCAGCTGTACAAATAAAAAATGCCTACCAATAATATACACAGGCAGCAATGTAAATGAAATCATGGAGGAGGAAAATGGCAGGGCTAGTCAAGACACTCTCCAGAACTCAGCAGCCTTCACATTTATTAATATTTATCGAGCAACCATAATATTCAGGTCACCATAGAACAGTGTGACATGCAAAGGCACAGGTGGTATCTGTCCTTATTCAGTGAAACTGTACATAGCTGAAAGGAATAGTTATTTTGTTTACTTAGCAAGCTTTGTGAGTGGCAGGAAGGGTATTTTCTTGGTTCTTTTGCCCATGGACCAAATAAACAAGCATCTCTGGGGAACAGAAACAAACATATCTTAATACGGCATCCAAATCCACCCCTACCACCCCCCAGACAGACGAACACACAGCCAGTCTCTGCCTTGAAAGAGCTTCCATTTTCTGGGGTTTCTGGACTATTCTCAGTCTGTCCATAGTTATACCATGCTTTTCTGGAGGAAAAAGTGCTAAGATATTGATCTCCACATATGAAACTCTTCTTGTATCCTCTGTCTTCCATTATCTTTAATCTTTTTTAGTAATTTAAGCTCCTAACAAGAACAATGTTTAAAAAAACCAAACTTACAAGATTACTTATTTGTTTGCATGCTGCATATGTCCACCCACATACTCTACCCCAGTTGGGTGCTTGAGAGCAAGAGCTGTTTCTCATTTTGTCTTTCTGTGCTTGGCAAATGGCACGATACCGTTGGTGCAGTAGGAACTTGGTAAATACTTGTTGGATTGAGTTGGGGGAAGATCGAGTTCATTCCTCAGCCTAAGTTTTCTAAATATTGTTCATAGAAATTGTTTAATTTGTAGACTGTGTCTGAGAAAAAAGGGAATGTTGCTGGAATTCTAAAGGGTAATGTGTTAGAAAGTAACATTCATTAGGAAATTTCATTCATGCTGATGGCATGGTATCAATGCAAAGAAGGAGACTAAGGTTCCAATACCATGGCTGCCACTCTGTAAACTTGGATATAATGTAAGAATCAGACCATGTTGGATCTAGAGCTAAAAGAGACATTCTAATTCAGCTCAGTCATTTTATAGATGAAGAAACTAACCCTTAATAACTTAACCCAAAGTCAAACAAGTAGGAAGTGACAAAATAAGAATTGGAACCCAGGGAATCTAGTGCTCCAGTGGTAACACTGTATCACATTACCTATTATTTACCTTGCCGCTCTGAACCTCAGTTTCTTCATTTATAGATTATAACTAATGATGCTTGTAGAACTTAGCCCAAATCATTGCCTTGACAATTAAATAATATATTAAACGGAATGTACTTCATAAAGTATAAAAATTGATATCAGCTAATATTGTCATGTAATTCCCTTCACATCCTAGTTCTGAGATGTAAAATGAGTAAATTGGACTGAAGAGTACCACACCAGACTGGAAAAGTTGGCTGTCCTTGCTGGGGCACTGAAGGACCTGGTTTATACAGTCTTGGTTAGATTGGGAATTAGTCCGTCTAGACAAGAGTTATGGTAGGTGGAAGACACAGAGGTTGAGATGTCTAGGGCAGTGGATCAGAAGGAGCTAAGACTGAAGCAGTTCTGTGCTTGGGTAGATCACTGGCACAAATTATTGTGACAAAGTCTAGCATCTAACTATGGTTTTATATCCCTGAATGTTGAGGGTATTCGATTGGCTTTGTTCTCCAGATGGAATTTTTTGGCTTTCTTATTATCGCCACCACCACCACCATCATCATCATCATCATCATCATCACTATCACCATTATTAGCTAGCAAAGCATTTTGCTTATATTATCACCTTTGATCCTTATTCAAACCCTCTGAAGTAAGTACTCCTATCCCCATCTTACAGATAAAAAAAACCTAAGACCCAGAGAAGTTTACTTTGCCCAGGGTAACTTAGCAATTGAGATTCTGAGACACAATTTGAACTCAATTTCAAGTCTAATACTCTGGTCTGCTGGGCAAACCTCACCAAATTATGATGAACTCAGTTCTTCCAGGGTCCAAATTTTATTTTGACGGGGCAATTGTTGTTAGGTGACTTGCCCAGGGTCACATTGCTAGTAAGTATCAAATGTCTGAGGCCAGATTTAAACTCAGGTCTTCCTTATTTCAGGGCTGATACTCTATCTACTGTATCATTTGGCTACTCCTGGGGTCCAAAAATTTAATCCCCATCACCCAAGCAAGTTTTATGTCTACTTTATTTTGTTTCTCTGTTTTTGCTTTTTAGAGGGCAATTGGGGTTAAGTGGCATGCCCAAGGTCACACAGCTCGTTTTTGTGTTGTGTCTGAGGCCAGATTTGGACTCAGGTCCTCCTGACTCCAGGTCCGGTACTTTATTCACTGCACCAGCTAACTGCCCCTTATGTATATTTTCAACGAGAGATTCTCATTATCTAATCTGAATTACCCTAGAGGATACATGTGTCAGAGAGGTCTAGTAATTGGCATCCCTGTCCTCTCAGTCATCATACAGTTAGTCCTCTAGGAAACCCTACCACTCTAAAGCAAGGATAAGGTCTGATCCCAGCAATGTGGTACCTGACCTCTAAAGGTCCTTACAATGCTAAAATTGTATTTTTTTCATGATATAATAGCCAGTAATATTTTCCATTACTGACAGCTTTACTTAGCAAGTTTTTCAATGTTTGTCTGATGGACTTGGTCATTTCATCCTGCCACCAATTCAATAGCAGCTACAACTGGGATTATTCAGTGCTTGAGGAATGTCTCTAGGGACAAAGACAAACAAGAGTGGTGATACGGGAAGCTTAAATGTTTAATTTTGGGTTTGTGCTGAAATATTTTACAAGAAATATTTTGTATGAATAGAATTCATTTTAAGGCAAAACTTTCACATCATGCATGTGTATTGAATTTTTTTAAATGGCTTAGGTGAGGATAGAAAATGTAAAAGAAAGCTAATAGCAATCGATGTGGGCAGACAGTGTACTCTTCAGAGGAAACATGCAGAGGAAACCTGCTCTATAAATATAACAAATAATCAATAATGGTACAAATTGCGGGTTTTGTATGGAATTTGAAGGCTTACCCTTCTGATTAAAATGACTTCCAAAGATTTCAATGTGGAGTTTTGGTATTGATCAGACCCCAAGAGGTGCAAATTAAACAAAGGATTTCTCCCTACAAAAGTACATTGAAAGCCAACTATCACTCTTCTGCAAAATATTTGTCATTTTCCCTTTAGAAAGTCAAAACTGTGTTTGCTTGTGAGATTTGGTGTCATCATTGTTAAGAAAGATGAAGCAAAACGTGGGCTCCTTACTAATAGAGAAGATTTACTGGAGTTCCAGAAATGTACGCTACTTAGTTTCTGGCTGTGTAGAGCCCCTAAATTAAATAGATTGTCTTTTCCTTTCCTTCCACAGGGAACTACTGGAATGCTGCCTCATTCTTTACACCATCATCCTACCTTTACTTCTCTACTTTCCAAGGGGAAACAAGTGCTGACATCTCTTTCTACTTCAAAACTTCAGCTGCTGATGGAGTGTTTCTGGAGAATCTGGGGAATACAGATTTCATCAAACTTGAGCTGAAATGTGAGTTTATTCTGTTCAAAACCTGCATTAATAACCATGGGGGACCATGTTGGTTGGGGGGATACCATCATTCTGGTTCTGTGCTTATAGAAAACTTGAATATATAGTTATTTTCAATCTCTGTGGAAACTAAAGTGACATTGAGGTCAAACTGATCTAGCCAGGTTAAGCTAAAGTGACAAAGTGGCATAACACTGTAAATAGATTTAAGAAATTCTTGAAGGGCATCTAGGTGAATAGAGCACCAGCTCTGGAGTTAGAAGGATCTGAGTTCAAATTTGGCCTCAGATACTTAATACTTACTAGCCATGTGACCTTGGGCAAGTCACTTAACCCCAATTGCCCTGCCTTCCTCCCTGCAAAAAGCAAAAAGGAAGGGAGAGAGAAAGAGAAAGAAAGAAAGAAAGAAAGAAAGAAAGAAAGAAAGAAAGAAAGAAAGAAACAAACAAACAAACAAACAAACAAACAAACAAACAAACAAAGAAAAGAAAGAAACAAAGAAACAAAGACTTGAGTTCAAGTCCCATCTATGCTATTTATTAGCTGTGTGGCTAAGAGAAAGTCATTTAAACTCTTAGTGCTAAAGCAAATCTTAAAGACAATAGTGACCAATGAGGAAATTGAGGCTTAAGAAGGATAAAGTATTTGCTGAATGTCACAACATGTACCAAGCATCTAAGGCAGGGTTTGAACCCAGGTCCTTTCACTCTAGAATTACCTTTCTTCTGTACCACACTGCCTTTCAATCAGCAGCAGTGGAAGGAGTTTTCCCAGAAAAAGTTTCTTGTGCTGTAAGCTTATGGATCTGAAACAAAATCCAAGCTCCAGTGTGGTGCTAATGGAATAGAGATTTGATGGAAAATTACTTTCTACTGTATTGTTTTGGTGAATTTGAAGTCTGTCTGCGTGCTTCTGGATATCTGGAAGTATCCTGATATTGAGTCACTTCTGTCACAAGGTAGAATCACACAATCACATTTCTGTCTCAAAACTCTGCACATTCAGAGGAAATGTGATGATTCCCTTTTGCTTCCAAAATAAACTACACAATCCTCAGACTGATATTCAAAACCCTTCCCAGGTTAGTCGCCACTATTATTTCATGCCTCTTGTTGTTGTTGTTGTTCAGTCTTTTCAGTAATGTTCAACTCTTTATGACCTCGTTTGGGGTTTCCTCAGCAAAGATACTAGAGTAGTTTGCTATTTCCTTTTCAAGCTCATTTTACAAATAAAGAACTGAGGCCAATGGGGTTACAGTATGTGACTTGCACAGGGTCACACAGCTAGTAAGTATTTGAGGCCAAATTTGAACACAGGAAGATGCATCTTCCTGACTCCAGGCCCAGAGCTCTATCTACCCTGCCGCCTGGCTGCCCCACTTATACATTCTCCATTTTAGTCTAATTGAAATCCTATCCATTGTGCACATGTTACATTAGATTCTCCTGCCTTTTTTCCTTTTTATAAACAATCCTCCATCTCTGGAAAGTGTTCCTTTCTCAACTCTACCTAACTAATGAAAATCCCTTTTTTTCAAACCACGCTATTTTGTGTTCTGTGTTAAGATCACAGAGTGTAGTAGATAAAATTCTGGGGCTGGGGTGAGGAATCCTTCCTTAGACACTTACTAACTATATGATCCCGGTCAAGTCAGTTAACCTCTGTCTGCCTCAGTTTCCTCATCTGTAAAATGTGGATGATAATGGCACCTACCTCCCAAAGTTGTCATGAGAATAAAATCATATATGTGAAGGACTTTATGAAATTTTAAGTACCATATAAATGTTTCCTGTAGTTGTTATTATTATTATTATTATTATTATTATTATTATTATTATTATTATTATTATACAACCTGGGTTTCACCTACTGACTGTGAAATCTGTCCTGATTCCCTCAATCATTAGCACTTTTTCCTTCTTGGAATAACCTCTGCATTGCACTGTATATCGCTTATATTCAACATTGTACACTAACAAGAGCACTGAACTTGGAGTCACAGGACCTGAGTTTCAATTCCATTTGTGCTACTTAATATCTGTATGACCTTGAACAAGTCCCTAACAATTCTCTGGACCAGAGTTTTCTTTATGTGTGAAATCAGGGGGTTGACCAGATGGTGTCTGATGCTCCCAACTCTCAGTTTCTGCTCCTCTGGTGTGTCTACCACCAGTAGCAGCAGCAACACCACCACCACCAGCACCATCTCAATGGAAAGTAAACTGCTTGAGGACAAAGATTTCCTGGTTTTTTTGTTTTGTTTTGTTTCGTTTTGTTTTGTTTTTGAATTCCTTGCCCATAGCAGGCATTTGATGTTTGTGGAATTGCTGAGTGAATTGATGCATGAATTGTTGAATTCACTTAAAGCTATCAACATGGAAGTTAAAAGGGGAAAGGGGAGCATTGGAAAAATGGAAGTCAAGCACTGAAACTAAGATATCAGAGAAGATTTTGGAGAGGAATTGGGGAAGGGCAATAGAAGAACAGGAAGAAAAGCAATTTAAAGGACATTTCGGAAGTTATTGGAAAAAAGAACATAGCTGATTAAATAGTTTCTGATCAATTCTTTTTAAACTATTTTTATGGTTTTCACCAACAATATATACTTCTGATAAAACAAGTAGTTTTTAAATGTCTCGGTGAAATGACTTTGAAATTAATCAAGTCAAAGGAATGGGGATAGAGACTAGAACTGGTACTGTGATTTCATTGATTCAGAGACTTCCAGCTAGGGGAAACTTTCTACCACTGCAGGTCAACCCTTTGTCTGCAAACATAATCTTTGAGAGTTGACTAGAATACTCAGTAGTCAAAGTCAGCCAAGATGTCAAAGGCAGGACTTGAATCCATATTTTTCTTATCCTGAGGTCAATTCTCTATCCAGTATTCCACCACTAATCAATTGAGTCAAAAGCCGATTCATATACTCATCTTTTTTATCACATGAGAAAAATGGGTTAGGCTGGGAATAATGAACAGGGATTTTTTTTCTTTTTTACAATTTAATACCTTTATAAATAGCATCAAAGAATCTGTGTTTTCCCTAGTATGGATACCCACTCAAACAATGAGGAATGCAATCACTGATAATAATAATTATAATAAGCATTTATATAGTGCTTTAAGATTTGTAAAGTGTTTCATTAGTATTATCTCATTTGATCCTTAAAACGGTCCTGAAAATTAAGTACTATTATTGTCCCCATTTTAGAGATAAAGAAACTGAGTCAAAAGGAGGTTAAATGACTCATTCAGGATCACAAGGCTTATAAGTACCTGAGGTCAAATTTGAACTCAGTTCTTTCCTGATTTTAACTCCTGTGTTATTTCTACTGCAGTTGAGTCACTGGTCTTCTTGAGTTACTGTGGCTAATAAAACAAAAATCTCTTCCCTCGGTAGGCCACCTACTGATGATGCATTTTCTTACCATCATCCCTACATAGCCCAGACTTTGAATAACAGTTGCCAAGCGAGTATTTTAAGCTTTTCGGGTTTAGTAGACCTTGCATTCCACTGGCATAGCTTTGGAGAACCAAGGGTCATGATGAGGCCTTGGAGTAGTGAAGGTCCAATGGTAATGAGGCAGTTTTAAATTCCATCTGTTCAAATTGAAGGATAGGAGGAAATGAAGCAGCTCTCTAAGAAGAAAAGATATTAGAAAGGGGTAAGGGGCACCATTTGAAAAGAATGTTTTGAAAAGAGTGGCAGAATAGAGAATAAAGGCAGAGGCCCTAAATAGGAAATGTAAGACAGTCCTAGGTAAGGGGAGAGATAGCACAGAAGGGATATAATCATAAAATAGAAATGAAAGGATTGGATTTTTAAAGGTTACATGAAATAAAGGAGTTGGGGCTAAACAGAGAGATTATGTTGCATGTGCTGCATAACAAGTTGTTGGCCAGAGCCAACATAAGCCCAGCAGAAAATTCAGGGGAATAAAAGAATATGCTTGCACAAGGGAGTCATTCCCTTAATCAGTAATCATTTACTAAGTGCCCACTGTGTACCAGGTACTGTGATAGGTGCTGGGGATACAAGAAGAAGCAAAAAAACAACCCCTGCCCTCAAAGAGCTTACATTGTAATGAAGGAGATAATATGCAAACCAATATATACAAAGCAAGGTTTATAAAGGATAAATTTGCGATAATTAACCAAGCAAAGGCTGGAATTAAGAGTGGTTGGGGAAAGCATTCAGTAGAAAGTAGGATGGTAGTTGAGACTTAAAGGAAGCCAGGAAGGGTTTAAGGAAGAAGAGTTTTGAAACACCTGATTTCTAACTTTAAAATCACTTGGAGCTTTGTCTGGTTTGTTTTGGATCAGTACAAATTTATATTGATGTTGGCAGAATTATAAATTTGGTTTACATATAAACTATAGGTGGCACCTTGCTGGGTTGGGAAGGGCATGGTGGGGGGAAGCAGAGATGGAGAGAAAAAGGATGATAAACTTCATAAGGATAAAGGCCCTGTAGGATAACAGAAATTTTATGCCTCCTATTCCACATTTGTATCACATTGCCACTTTCTGTATATTTTGTGGACTGGCCAAACTGGTCTGTTCTCTAAACCCTGAACCCTCTGTGTTTTCTGTTGGCTCCATGCCTTGGTTTATATTCTTTGTTACACATTATTTGCCCTTCGTCTTTTTACCAATTGAAATCCTCTTCATCCTTTAAAGACCAACTGAGCCATCACCTTTTCGGTGATGCTTTACCTGATCTCTGGAGTGATTATTCCTTCTTCTCTGTGACTTCACATTGTATTTTGTTTTGCCTCTTGCTAACACTAGATAGCATTGTGTATTGGAGTTATCTGTGTTTATGTCTTATCCTTGAACTTGATTATAAATCTCATAAATTTGGAAATTGTGTCTTACCTAAATTTTTTATTTATTCTGGTACATAGTGAATGCTATAGGAGCTTAATAATTGTTTGGTGTGTGAATGGATATAAATCAAAAAAGAGGTACAGAGTGCTCTGAGAGGTCTGAGAAGGGAATAATCACTTTTGGGGGTGAAAGTGAAATGGGAAAGGGACAAGAAAATGATAGGTAGGCAATTATACATTTTGGTAAGTCCATACACATCCAAATAGGTATCCACTGGCAGACCTGGGATTCAAATTGAATCTCAGTGCAACATGTTTTTTCCTCTATACAGAGTTCCCTCCCAGTATGTATGCTATTATATGTCACTGAAAAAAAAAACAGTTAAGAAAAACAGAATACCTGATTCAATATGTGTTTATCTGTCATCATTAAACAGACAGAAACTGTCTTGTACTGAACCATAAAATCCAAATACAGAAAGATCACTCAGTCTGAAGTCAATCCACCTTTCTGAGCCTCAGTTTCCTCATTGTTAATATGAGATACTTGGACTGGATATCCTTTTCAGCTCTAAATCTATGAACCTGCTACTGTTTTTGTTATGCAGTTTGTATCATGTAAGTCTGTACTAGAGTTGTAATGACATTGGAGAGGGCCAAGGCAGTGCAACATATGTTTACACTTGCAATTCCATAATAAAATCTTATTCATTTCCCTTTATGAACAATCTAAAGATACTTTAAAAGGTTCCCCAGGCCTCTTGTAAGATGAAAGGTCTTTGACACAAAACTGCTGATCTCAATGCATTTAAGACTCAGATTTTCATTTCATCCTATACCTAGATAATCCCGGCTTTACATTTAACACAAGAGTCTGTGACATTCAAGGGTCAAATCAGATTATCTGCTGGCCTATGCTTGAGGCTCCTGAAGCTGTTCTGACTATGAGGAGTTAAAATGTATTTTCAAAGTCCTGTGAAATCAAGAATATCAGATGGAAAATCATTATTATATATTATTTCCATCGGGACTCAGAAAAACCCAAAGATAGTTGCCTTATGGGTAGAAATGTACATTTCACGATTTGAGAAAAAGCTTTTCAGTATAAATGATAAGAAGTGCTTTCATGAAGAACACAGTGATAAAATGCTGATAAGAGCGTGGCTGGGGCTTTTGGCTGGCCCATTTATCAAGCACTCTCCTTGCTGACTCTTCCTTGTCAGGACCCATAGAGCGCTTGGCAGAGATGGAGAATTCTCTCCAACCCATTTTCTCCTTTACATAGATCAGTAAATCTGAAGGACCTAATTGTTAGTGCAGTCGGTGGACAACCAAGATGGTTCAGGAGGACGTAGCTTTTGGTGTTAATGGTTTTTGTATTTCTCTCCTCCTTTTGCTTTTAACTCATTATTTTTCCTGACCTCACCTTCTCTTAGGAGTTCAGTTTTTATTTTCCTCCTTAGACTTCCCTTCTCTAAACTGTGATTTTATCCGACAGATTTTCCTATGATGACATTTCTCTTAATCATTTACATTGTGCCCTTCTGTCAGAGTCCAAAGCATACTGCATTTCTTACTAATGAGTCATATTCTAGTATGTTCATGACATTCATCTCCACATTTTAAAGAGAGGGGAGGAATACACATGCAAAAAGAAAATTATAATGATCCACATTCTCAATAACAGTTGAATTTAACACTTTCCCTTTCATAAGGATTTATATACCAAATGCTTACAATTTACCAGTTAGATTCAGTATTCCATCTGAATGAAAGAAATCAAGAGTAAAATCAATGTATTATGGGTTTAGGGCTAGAAGGGATATTAGAGACAAACTAGTAAAATCCCTTCATTTGTAGATTAGAGAAAAGGTCTACAAAAGTTATGTGACTTGCTCAAGATTACTCACATTAAATAATTCTCTTTTATCAACTACAAAACTACCATACAGTGATATTTTACATTAACTACAGACAGTCATAAAACCAAGCAATGGTAGAACTACTGGGGTGAGCTCTATTCTTGAAATTGAAAGAGTCCTGGCTGCCACACCAGGATTTGAGTGACATGTGAACTAGGAAAGCTAAGGCAATGTTGGAGGGATAAAAGGTCATATTAAAATCAAAGAAGTTTTCTACTGATCAGCTTAAATAAAACCAGTTCCTTCACCATATTGGTCATCCACTTCTAGACACGTTCCAGATTACCTTTCCTGAAATCTGGTTCCAGGAAGGATTTTGCTTGTTTTCTAAGAATTAATTAGATTGTTTCATAGCAAATTTGCCAGCTCTTGGCATGGTTCTCATTTTTTAACCATACTCTTATCTATGCTTCAGTCTCCCCTTTCAATGTGGGCTTAAATGGTCCTTGAAACACTTTACTTCCTCACATCAATAGGACAACAATATCTCTACAAGTGATTGACATATGCTCCTTATTTAGAAGCTGCCACTTTGACACATTTCCTTGGAGTAATAGCCTTTCTTCAAAGCCACAGATTCAAAACTGCAACAAAAGACAACAGTGAAATGTGAAATGAGTGTGACAAAAAACTGAACACTCAAAGAGAACTCTGTGTGGTTATATATGGAAGCCAGGTCTATCTGGACAGTCATTCTAAGTTAGCCTACTACACATGCATACACACACACACACACACACACACATGACTATCACTTTCCTGAAGTGAAATCATATAAAAATTGTTTGTCCTAATTAAATTCATATGGCACTCTAGGAGTCAGGAGACCCATAGTCCTAGTTTTTGTTTTTTGGGGTTTTGGGGTTTTTTTTAGAGGGCAATTGGGGTTAAATGACTTGCCCAAGGTCACACAGCTAGTTTTTGTATTAAGTGTCTGAGGCCAGATTTGAATTCAGCTCCCCCTGACTCCAGGGCCGGTGTTCTATTCACTGAACCACCTAGCCTCCCCTAGTCCTAGTTTTATTAATTAAACTGTATGCTATTATACCAGTTTTGTCTTCAGTTCTTTTATCCATACCATGCAGAAGTTAGACTACATGACCTTTGAGGATCCCCCAGCTCTGACGTTCTATGATTCTATGAAAGATCTCCATTATTGAAACGCTAAAGCAAAAAGGTCAAAACTTGAACATCGAATAATTAAATACAGTTTAGAATCAATGACAGACATATGATGTTGGGAATGAGTATATTTCTTGGAAAAAGTAACTTGGAAAAAATGTAGTAAACTTTAAATTGAAATTGAAACATTTTGGAAGTGGAAAGCAAATGCCATCTCAACCCCTCCTCCTCTGGTCCCTGCCCCAACATCTTCCCAGGATTATACTTTGGTACAAGAGGCAGTGTTTTACAGGGTTTAGTAAGGTTATTAGATTTGGAATCAAGAATGCCTGGGTACATTCATATCTAATCTCTAATATGTAATAACTGTGTGACCATGGGCAAATTGCTTTAGCTCTATGAGACTCAATTTTCTCATCTACAAAGTGAGAAGAATAATGCTTATAATACTTCTCTCACAGGGTTGGTGTGAAACTCAAATGAGATGAAATATGTGAAGCACTCTGAAAACTTTAAAGTGTTATATAAATGTTAGTAATTATTTTTATTAAGTAGAAGAAATAGAACGTTCCACACTGAGTGCCAAACTGGTTGGTTTGTTTTTTTTTATTGGTCCATTATGTAAATATTAGAATTTAGCTGTTCAATTATATATAGTCAGCACTCTGGTTTTTGCAAAAGCAAATGCAATTCTTTTTTCTTCCAACTTCTGCTGCATTGTGGTAGACTTCCATGTTGAGGGAGACATAACTAGGGTGGGGGGAGGCAGCCAAAGCTCTTACCCAGAGCACCACATTTAGAGGATCTTGAAAGTACACACAGTCCTTGATCAGGAAGAGCAAAGCACCTAGCTGTCAAAAAGAATTAATTAAAAATAGGAAGCTACCAGATGGTATGCTTTCTCACTCCAGTTGAACTCCTTCCTGGTGCTCTAGATCTGAGGGTCTATTTCATGTCTTCACCCAAGGCAAGGCTTTTGCTGCCCCAGGTGGAAATATTGTGAACTACAGTTCTTCGTGTGGACATAGTTTCAGCCTTTCAGCTAGCAGGGCATCTCTAAGGAAGAACATTTCCACTTAGTGACAGTTAGCAGTATACACTGAAGAAAACTTTCAGGAGGCTACACTATGTCAATCTACTCTTCTCAGAAAGGAACAGAAAGTAAAAGCATCCATTTCCAAGATGTATTCTTCTTCAAATGATTATGAGGAATATTCAAAGGAAGATCCTGTAGAGTAAATCAAGGCTGATGAATCAGAAGAGTCGACAAATGGTAATCTACCTTCTGCTATTTCTGAACTAGAACAGCTCTGTATATTTAAAGCATCTTACACACATCTCCATGAGGAATGGAAAATTCCACTTTCCTGTGCTATGATGCCTTTGTGGAGCAGTGAGGACAAATCAGGACAAATTTCAAGTTACTTATTCAGCCAAGTTTGGTGGCACCTGGTTCTTTTTATCACTGTTGTTTTTCACCAAAGAAATTGGTCATCAAGTTAGAACAATAAGCATCTATTAAGTGTCTACTATGTGCCTAGTACTGGTGCTAGTATTGGGGGTGTGGAGAAAGGTAAAAAGAAAGTCCCTGCTATCAAGTAGCTCACAATCTAACAGGGGAAGTGATATGAAAACTATGCATAAACAACATAGGAAGGATAAATTGGTGGAGGATAAATTCAAGGGAAGACATTCACATTAAGGAAGATAAGAAAAACTTTCTTGTGATTTGGACAGGGACTTCAGGAAGCCAGGCTGACGAGAAAAAATTCCAAGCATGAGGGACAACCAGTGAAAAATGAATAATTGGGAAATAGAGTATGTTGTATGAAGAACAGCAAGGAGGCCAATGTCACTGGACTAAATGAGTATGACTAAAGTGAAGGAATGAAGGTAGGATGGAGCCAGGTTGTGCCAGTTTTTATTTTATCCTAAAGGCAATACAGCTCCACTGAACAAGGGACAAACACCATGAGAACTGATTAGTTTGGCAGCTGAGTAGAGGATGGATTGGAGAGAGGAGAGTATGGATGCAGGAAGAAAAACTGGGAGGCTACTGCTTATAGTCCAAGTGAGGAGTTATGCAAAAATGAGGAAGGGGATTGTGATGTAAGTGGAAAGGAGGAAACATAACAAGGATGGCTGTGTAAGAAGGAAATACCAAACTCTTAAAAGTGAATGGATATAAAAGATTAAATAAGTATAAAAGTCAACTTCCATTGAGGAAAGGGTACCCCAAAATGGGGGTGGAAAACATTGTCAGATACTGCATAGAAGTCAAGAAGAGGGACTAAGAAAAGACTATTGGATTTAGTAATAAAGAGCTCATTGGTGATGCTGGAAAGAGCTATGTCAGCCAAGTGATAAAGACTAAAGTCCAATTGAGAATGACAGTGAATAAAGCCAAAGAAGCAGAGATGTTGAACATAGACCATAATTTACCGCAGTTTGTCTCTTGAAGATGGGAAAGATAAAGGAGGATAGCCTAAAGGAATGGTAAGGACAATGAACAATGAAGGGTTTTTTATTTATACAAAGAATAGGGCAGAGCTGGGCATATTTATAGGCAGTAGGGAAGGAGTTAATGCATAAATACAGACTGAAGTTGAGAAAGGAAAGGGGGATAATGGCAAGGGCAAGATCTCAGAAAAGACAGGAAATTTGTAACTTTTTTCCCCTTTGCAATTTCTATCACTGCGATTTGGCTTTTATGTTTTCCTATAAAGTCCTTTTCATTATACCTATGTGAGGAAGGTAGTACAAGTGTTATAACCATTTTAAAAGTAAGAGCATGAAAACTCAGAGTTTGTGATTTTCCCAAAGTTACCCAACTAGCAGATAGCAAACCAGAGATTGGAAGTGATCCAATCTCTCCCAATGACAATTTCACAATGCAGGCATTATCTATGTCAAACATTCCTGACTCCACTTGTAGCCCTCTAGTGACAGGTGACTCATTACCCTGTTTTATTGATGTTACCCATTTCTTTTTCCTTTTTTAACCATTGTAATTGTTGGGATCTTTATGTTCTTGTGCCAAGTAGTCCCTCCCCAATCCTCTGGCACTTCACTTCTGTTTTACAGAGAAATCATTATCATTGACTGTATCCTCAAATAGACAAATACATAACTGCCCAAATTTGGTATCCTTCCAACCTCTCTACTATGGGTTTATCCATCTCTCCCCAAAGAATTGCAGGGGATTTATAAGCCACCCCACATATTTCTCCATTTATTTATATTCATAGCTAAGTAGATATAGGATGCTCTTAGTGTATATTTCTACTCCATCCTTCTCTGGTGAAATTATATTCTGAGCAGATCTAAAACTGTGCATGTCCTAGAAACAATGAATTTCAGAGTTGAAAGAGACCTCAGTAACCAACTAGTCCAACCTTTACCTGAAAAATAATTAGCCTCTACAACATATTTGAAAAGCAGTCATATAGCTTTTGTTTGAACATTTCTTAGGAGGGACATCCCACTGCCTCCCAAGATAGCCCATTCTACTTTCCAATGACTCTAATAATTATGGTCAACATTTTTTGTGGGAAACCTCTTTGAATTCAGTTACACTGTTCATCAGATACCCAGCACTTTACTTAAAACCTTTCAACTCTGTTAGCACCTCCTAGAATATATGAGAACAGCCTTCCAGAAATCAGACCCACCTCCATGACCTGATGAGGCATCAGAGTCAATATTATTATAGTAAATCTCCACATACTACTTCTCAGGGCAGATGGTCTGTTAATGATGTCCAAGTCATTTCACTGAATGTCTCCATTATACATGGGCCATGTTACTATAAAGAAATGTTCTACAATTTCTACATCATTTGTTTTTGCTTAGTGAAGTTCATATCTGTGCCTTTTCTTTTGTTCTGCCTCAATCTCTTGAATCACACCTTATCTGAAGGACTTGCTTCTTGTTAAGATTTAAGAGCTTATGTTAGAAGGGGAGATTCTTTGAGAACCCAAGGTTCTCTCCACAGTGTTGAGATCAGAATTAGTCAAGATTGTTGCCATAGCCTTTCCGTGAAAAGATATGTTAGAAAATCAGAAAGACCAAAACCTGAGGTCAAGGAACCTTCCTCGCTCTATCCAACCTGCATGAAAATATGAGGCATTATTTTCCCCAAATGAGGAATAAATCTAAGTTGATGAGATCACACTCAAATAAAAAATACTTCACACTTACATAGCACTTGTTAGTTACAAAACATTTTCACTTACATTACCTCATTCAGTCCTCAAAATAGCCCTGAAAGTTAAGTAGTAAAGGTATTCTTATTTTTCATAATTTCATAATTTTATTTTTCAGTTAATAAATGTTTATTTTCTCTTCCTCCTACTGCATTCCTCCTCTCAAGTGTATCAATGAGGAAATTGAGACACAGAAAAAGTGGGACATGCTGAATGTGTTGTCACCAGTAGGCAAGGATATGAACTAAAGTTTACTGCTCTTTCCATTCCTCTATCCTGCTTACTGAGATAATTGCAGAACTCATTAGTTCTAGAGTCAGAGGGCTTGGGTTCGAATCCCAGCTCTGACATGTATTACATTTGTGACCTGGGGCCAGTAATTTCACCTCTCTGGACTTTCATTTCCCCAAGAATAAAATAAAGAGGTTGGGTAGATGGACTCTAAAGTCCTTTCCTTATCTAGATTCAGGATCCTATGAACCAAAACATCTAAAAGTGATTGATAGGAGAAGGAACTTGCCAACAAAAACATATTTTATTTAAGAAAGAAATTTTAAAACAAAAATCCTAATGCATAAAAGAGCTACATAAATACCATGAAAGGAATCCTCAGCCCCAGACAGAAGAGACCCTCCTGTTGCGAAAGTCTACGTAACAAAGAAAGACAAAAACATAAAACAACCAGACTTAGAATCAGAGGACCCAAATTCCAATTCTGTCTTTGCTGCTAAATGCCTGTGTCATCTTGAGCAAGACACTTAAATTCTGGGTCTCAGTTTGCATATCTGTAAAAAGATTATATTGGATTTGATGACCTTTAAGGTTCTTTAAAACCCACAGCTGGGTAAGTGGCTCAGTAGATAGAATGCCAGACCTAGAGTCAGAAAAATTCATCTTCCTGAGTTCAAATGTAGCCTCAGACACTTATTAGCTGTATGACCCTGGGCAAGTACCTTAACCCTGTTTACCTCAGTTTCCTCATCTGTTAAAAATGCTGGAGAAGGCACCGGCTCGGAGTTGGGATGACCCGGGAGCAAAACAGGCCTCAGAAAATGAGCACCCACACATAAATAATGACTAGCCGTGTAACCTTGAGCAAGTTACTTAACCCCAATTGCTTTAAAAAAAATGCTGGAGAAGGAAATGGCAAATCACTCCAGTGTCTTTGCTAAAAAAAATCCCAAATACAGTCACAAAAAGTCAGGCTCAACTGAAACAGTTGAATAACAAGATGCCTTTCCATGCTACACTCATGACTTGGATCCTTTAAGCTACTGCAAAGATTTCTGCAATTCTGCAGAGTTCATATCACAAAGGCCATTGCTTAGCCCAATCATACTGCTTCCAAGTGCTGGTCTTGATCTGGGAAAGTTTTAAAATGAAGAGCCTGCATTTACACAACACCTAAACCTTCAAAGTTTAAAAAGCACTTTCTTTGCAGCATCCTATACAACATCATTCTTCATGGACCCCATAAATACTTGTGCTATTATATGCTATCGTTTTCTGTTTTTGTATCCTGCTTCCCCTAGACTGTGACCTTCTATGGGAGTCTGGGACTATGTCTGGTATAAAGTTTTATCACTGCCAAACACTGACATATAGCAGGTGCCTAATCAATGCTTATTAAATCTGAAAGATGTATTTGTTGAATTGAGTTATCCCCATTTTACTGATGGAGAAATTTAAATTCAGAGATATTCTTGCTTGCCTATGATCATTTGTTTTATTAAGTCATTTTTTAATTGAATACAACTCTTAGTGACCCCATTTGGGATTTTCTTAGCAAAAAACTTGGAGGAGTTTGCCATTTCCTTCTCCAGCTCATTTTACTGATGAGGAACCTGAGGTAAATAAGGTTCAGTGACTTGCCCAGGGTGATGCAACTAGTAAGTGTCTGAAACCAGATTTGATCTCAGGTCTTTCTGACTCTAGGCCTGGTGCCTAGCAGTCCTATAGTCATACAGTTAGAAAATATGAAAACTAGGGTCATAGATCACAAGAGAGATTAGAGATTCAGAGCTATGTTTAAGAGATTGTATTTTACAGCATAGGAAAGTGGGGCCCAAAATGCTGAAGTGACTTGCTCCACAGTCATAGTCTGTGTCAGAGCTATGATTCAGATATGTTTTCTGACTCCACGTTCAGCATTCTTTCCCCAGCCATTGCATGCTGCCTTTCTAGGTGCCAGGGAAGTGTTCAAATCAAGTTAGAGTAAGTTACTGCACCATTACTAACAGTGGAGAAATGATTCAGGCTGAGGCTGGCCCTTGGGACCAATTAATTCAAAACTGGAGAGATACAGATTGAAGAAATCAGGGGGTGGTGCTGAACTTAAATATAGACTGTGATGGGTTGATTTCTTGAAATAGCTGGAAACCAGGGAATAACTCAAATAGTTACAGACAACTGTGTACTCAGTGTAGTCCTGCTTTACCAAGCTGTCAGGAAAACACCATGATTAAAGCCTAAAATATAAACATAAAATATAAAGTCAGCGGGATGCAAGGAGGAAAACTCATAAGAACCCATAACAAGTGAGAATCCAGGGGAAACACACTATCTTGAACAAAGAAGGTACTGATTCTTAGTATCTATCTTGAGAGGAGAATAATAAACCCCAAAAGGTAGAAAATTCAAGTGGAAATGAAATCATACAACTTAGCATTTCTTAATTTGATATGCAGAGTTGCCCCCTTAGGACACAGACCTCAAGGTTTCAGTATATAATTATATTCTTTTGGTATGTCTTCTGAAAGAGTTAGAGGGAAAACTTGTTTGCATATTGCCTGTTCCACTTATTGTAACAGTTTTCTCTCTCTTATAACCCATCTTTGGCTTGCAAACAAGTTTACAACCCCAAAGTTCATTTCTAAGTTATTTCTTCAGAATTCAAGTCCTGTTTGCATGGACAATATGATTTAACCAAAGGAATATCGGACTTTGAAGTCAGACACCCTGTGTTGGAGTCTCAGCATCAGGGTCACCTCAGTAGTGACTACCAGAGTCCTATCATCTCTGATGAAGACACACTTCATTTTGATTCAGTAAATGTTATTGAGCTCCTGCTATGTACCAGATTGGTGATGGTTGTCCTTCGTTCACAAAGAACACCATAATGATTTGATTAAAGCCCAATACAGTGTGTCCAACTGTGGCTGATCAGACCAAAACAAGCTCAGAATGCTCTACCATAGACGGGCCAAAAATAGACCGTGTTAACATTTGGGGTGGGTTGTCAAAATCAGCATGTCTTGCATTTCTTTTGAGCTCCATCAATTCTGCTTTGCTCACAGAGCATAGCACCTTCTTTGATGAGGGCATGCCATGCTGGGTGATCCTGTGCCAGGGTCTCCCATGTCTCAAAATCAGTTTTACTTTTAAGAGAGACCTTGAGAAATATCCTTGTATCACTTCTTCTGACCAGCAGGTTAGTGTTTGCCTATATACCAGATACTTGCTAGATGTTGGAGGGCAGAAATGAAACTGCCACCTTTCTTCAAAAAGCTTACGTTTTATGGCTCCTGGAATTACCAGGTTCAATAACAAGAGCTAAATACAGGAAACTCAATGTACATCTTCAGTAATTGTGTGTGCTACATCAACCCTGCCCCCCTCCCCAGCCAGATTTAGCTCTCAGAGAGCTAGCTGCCACTTCCCTCCTGATTCTGTTCCTTTTATGGGTACCAGTTCTCATCCCTTTGGACTAAGAGTTTGTTGTTGATTACTCTAAAATGGTTCTAGCCCCCATTCAATGCTTCCCCTTCTTTGTTTTGCCCTCAGTTGGCTACATTGTTGATTCCATTGTGAAGCATACTGTGTGCTCCAAGGATTCAGTTGGATTACTAAAAATGAATAGGCATCCTGAATGCACCCAGACTAGACATCTCTTCCTACCCACAGTGCTCTGGATACTAAGCATCAATTCCCCTCCTACATGTTTGGCAAAAAAAAATATAAAAACTTCAGGAGATTTTCCTCCTAATTACAATATTGGGAAGCTAACAAAGCATCCATCTCAGAGCTTTCCACCAGAACATGTTGTCAAAAACAGCTCTTATTGGCTTTGTGAAATAGCTCCATCATCACCCACCAAGCTTTTTGGTGCATCTATAAACCCAGGAAGTTTGCAGTATAGTTGTGTGCCCATGACTTTCCCAAGGAGACACATAATACAAAGAAGCACAGCCACCTTCCCCAAAGCTACCTTGCTTTGGCACCAATCTCCCCTATGTCTCTGGTTCCCCTTTCTCTCAAAAAAGTTGGCTCTAAATTCAACAACCAGTACAGAGAGCTTTTCCTGGGATTTTGACTGGGAGATAGGAGAGAAAAGTAAGATGATAGATTGAAGAAATAGCAGGATTAAGCCAAGGGTTTGTTTTTGTCTTTTATCCAGGTATGTCTTACAGTTGACACAGCATTATAGTCAGTCCTGGCTCAAACATTTAATGAGCTATGAAATCACAGGCAAGTCTCTTAAACTCTCTCAGTCTCAGTTTCTCCATTTTCTGATCAATAAACTGAGAATATTAATAACTCCTACCTCATAGAGTAGTTCTAAATATCAAATGAGATAATGAATTTGTGTTGTAATTTACACACCTTAAAACACTTTTTAAATGCTAACATTTTAAGCATGGAGGAAACAAGTGTGTTCATTGGTGGGAAGGAGATAAACAGTAGAGAGATTGAATATGAGAGGGGAGCAAAGTGTTATGAATAAAGGAGTGAACTTATAACACATCAGGAATTAATGATATAATGAAGTATTCCACCCCTCACAAGCAGAAGGGCAAGCTACTTTACTTTCTGAGATGGGAGAAAAGGAAGAGGGGACTTACTTAAGCCATGATGAGGGGGAAAGCAAGAAAAATAAAGTTTCTGAAAGTATGCTTCTATCTGTGGGAGTTCATCAGTTCATCAGGTTCATCAGTTCTCTCTCTGGAAGTGTATAACATTTTTCATCATGGATCTTTTGGAATTGTCTTGGATCATTTTCGTGATTAGAGTAACTAAGCAACTAATTGTTTTGTAGTTGATTATAGTTACAATATTGCTGTTACTGTGTACAATCTTCTGGTTCTGTTCACTTCACTTAGCATCAGTTCATATAACTCTTTATGGTTTTTCTGAAATGATCAGGGTTAATCTTTTCTTATAGCACAAGAGTGTTCTGTCATAATCATAGACCAAAACTTTTTCAGCCATTTCCTAATGGATAGGTAACTGCTGTAAATATTTTTGTGCATATAGGTCCTTTTCCCTTTTCTTTGATCTCTTTCAGATACAAACATATGCATAGATTTTCTTATCTTTTTTTATTTAAACAAATGCTTTATTAACACCTGTTTTACATCATTCATTTCCGCCAAATTTTGAGTTACAATTTTTTTCCTCGTTTTTCCCCTACCCACCCTCCCAGAATAGCAGTCCCACAAGATATCGCTTCCTCCATCCTGCTCTCTCCCATATCTTCTCCCTTACCCCCTTCAACTTTTCCATTAGAGAAAAGTGAATCTCTGTGCCCCGATGCCTGTACTTCTTATCTCCCAATTACATGCAAAAGAGTATTAATAATAGTATTTATATATATTTGAAACATTTAATTTTAAGACCTCGAATTTCAGATCCATTCCCTTCCTCCCTTGTCACCCATTCCCTCTGGGAATATAAGTAATTCAGTATGTGTTGTACATGTCTAGCTATGCAAAACATTATCATATTAGATATATTATACAAGGCTGCTTATAATTCCCTCCCACCCATCCCACCCCCCACCTGGTCCATTCCCTACTTGATCCTGTCCCTCTTCTATAGTGGGTACTTCCAACCTCCCCTCCCCCCAAGAATGCCCTCCCATCCATCATCTCTCCTCTCATCCTCCTTCCCCCTATTCTGCTGCACGTTGAGATATCCCATCTAATATGTATGTCATTCTCTCCCTGAACCAAATTCAATGAGAATGTGGTTTTGCCTTTTTGCCTTCCTATTCTTCCCATCCTCTGAAGCCACTTCCCCTTGCTTCTTCTACATGAGATAGTTTACCCTACCCTGTCTCTTCCCGTCTCCTCTTGCCACTTCCTCTCTCACCTCATAATTTCACCCCTTAGGTATCATCCCTTCCCAACAAATTCAACCTGTACATATCCATGTATAACTGTAAACATATATACACACATTCACATATGTATTCATGTGACCATATACCCTTCTTCCACTATTTTCATACTGAGAAAAGTTTCATCAGTCACAGTTATTGTTTTTCCATGTAGGAATGTAAATAGGTTAACTTTGATAAGTTCCTTTTGATTTCTTTTCCCTGATTACCTTCTCAGGTATCTCTTGCTTCTTGTGTCTGGATGTCAAATTTTCTATTCAATTCTGGTTTTTTCCTCAAGAATGCTTGAAAGTCCTCTATTCCACTGAATGACCATATTTTCCCCTGAAACAAAATACTCAGTTTTGCTGGGTAGGTGACCCTTGGGTTCATTCCCAGTTCTTTTGCCCTCTGGAATATCATATTCCATGCCCTTCGATCCCTCAGTGTAGAAGCTGCCAGGTCCTGGGCTATTCTGATTGTGTTTCCACAATATTGAAATTGTTTCTTCCTGGCTGCTTGGAGTATTTTCTCCTTGATCTGGGGATTCTGGAACCTGGCTATAATATTCCTGGGAGTTTTCTTTTTGGGATCTTTTTCAGGAGGTGATTGGTGGATACTTTCAACCTCTATTTTGCCCTCTGGATCTAAAACATCAGGGCAATTTTCCTTGAGAATTTCTTGAAGGGTGATTTCTAGGTTCTTTCTTTGATCATGGCTTTCAAGTAGTCCAATAATTTTTAAATGATCTCTCCTGGATCTATTTTCCAGGTCGGTGGTTTTTCCCATGAGATATTTCACATTGCCTGCTATTCTTTCATTTGTTTGGATCTGCTTAACAGCATCTTGATTTCTCATAAAGTCACTAGCTTCCATTTGCCCCAGTCTAACTCTGAAGGAATGAATCTCCTCAGTGAGCTTTTGAGATTCTTTTTCCATCTGGCAAATTCGACTTTTTAAGGCATTCTTCTCCTCATTGCCCTTTTGGGCCTCCTTTGCCATTTGAGTTAGTCTATTTTTTAAGGTGTTGTTTTCCTCAGTCAGGCTGTTGACCCTCATTTCATACTTTTCCTGCATCCTTCTCATTTCTCTTCCCAATTTTTCCTCCACTTCTCTTATTTGATTTTTAAAGTCCTTCTTAAGGTCCTCTATGGCCTGTAACCCACTCATATTTTCCTTTGGGGCTTTTGGAGCAGGATTTCTGACCTCACAGTCCTCTGACTGTTCCATGCTTCGATCCTCTTTGCCCCCAAAATAGGAGTCTAATGTTTCATTTTTCTATTTATTTTGTTTCCTTTGCCGTGGCATGTTGCCACTTAATTACTTAACTTTTGGGCTTGTTGCCACAGTAGAACTCCGCCACCAGACAGGGGAGTTTCATCCTGAATGTGTGGGGGGACAACTTCCATTTCTGGCAAGCTGGAAACCCACCCCATGACCTCCCCCACAGACCACAATCTAGATCCAGGGAGGTTAAAGCAAGAGCGATTACCCCCCCCCCCCAGAATGATCACTGGATCTCCCTACAGTTTGCAGACCAGGAGCTGGAGCCTCCACTGAAAACTGCAAAATGGTGTGTCTCCTCAGCGGCTTCTAGCCCCCAGGGGAGGAAGCTGACGCGTTCCCCAAATACTGGTCTCAAAGCCCATAGGGCACTAACCTCTCACTTTGTCCTAGGCATGTCTGTGTTGACCATTCTGGAATTGCCACAGCTGCTGGTGTTCTGGGATCCCTCCAGCCGGCTGCTGGCCCAGCCGCCCTAGGGCTAAAACCGTGGCTCACACACCTGGGCTCAGCTCTCTGCAAGCTGTGCGCTGTGCTGCCAGCTCCCAGAGTGCTGCGCTGGCCCTTCCTGCAGGGCTGCTGGGCTGTCCTCAGTGGGAGGTTAGCTTCTCTGTGTCGTTCTTTGGGTGCTGGGGCTCCAGAAGTTGTTCAGAGGTCTCTTTTACATAGTTTAGAGGTAATCTGGGGGGAGAGAGCCTTGGACTGCTGTTTCTACTCTGCCATCTTGGCTCTGCCCTCCCCATATGCATAGTTTTATAGATCTTTGGACATAGTTCCAAATTGTTCCCTAGGATGATTGGACCACTTCACGATTTGGCTGATAATGTACTGATGTTTCTATTTTCCTGTCCCCACCAAGATTTGCCATTTTCCTTTTATATTGTTAGCCAATTTGATAGGTATAAGGTGGTATCTCAGAGTTGTTTTAATTTGCATTTCTCTAATCAATAGTGATTTTAGAGTGTTTTTCCAACTAATTATTGATAGATTTGACTTCTTCTGAAAATTGCCTGTTCATATATTTTAATCATTTATCAGCAGGTCATTGGCTGTTATTTTTATAAATTTGGCTCAGTTTCCTCTATTTTGGGGAAATGAGGCTTATATCAGAGACATGCTATAAATTGCTTTTCCTAATTTTCTACTTTCCTTTTAATTTTGGCTGCATTGGTTTTGTGTGAAAATTTTTTCATTTCATATACTCAAAATTATCTATTTTACTTTCCATGCTTCTCTCTCTTGTTGATCTCTTTTAATCTCTTTCCTAATTTACTTATATTGACTTTTATGTCTAGACCGTTTATCCATTTTGACCTTATTTTGTCATCTAGTGTGAGATGTTTGTCTATGCTCGTTTCTGCCAAACTGCTTTATAGTTTTTGCAGTAATTTTTATCAAATGGTTCTTGCCCCAAAAGCTTGGATTTGGGGGTTTATCACATACCAGGTGATTATGGTCATTTATTATTGCATATTGTGTATCAAATATATTCCACTGATCAACCACTCTGTTTCTTTGCCAATACCAGATTGGTTTGATGATTGCTCTTTTGTAATAGAGTTTGAAATCTGGTACTGCTAGTCTGCCTTCCTTCCCATCTTTTTTTTTTATTGATTCACTTGATATTCTTGACCTTTGGTTCTTCCAAATGAATTTTGTTTTAATTTTTCTAGTTCTATAAAATAATTCTTTGGTAGTTTGATTGGCATGGCACTAAGGAGAGTAGTGTAAAAAAGTGGTCTACAGAGTGAGCTCTTTATCTCCCTTTCTCTATACATGAGAAGTGTTCTGTATCTTCACCCATCACTTTACTTCCCTGAGTGTCAGTTACTTCATCTATAAAATGGGTATGATAATACACAAACTTCCAGCTTTAAGGGATAATATGAGAAATACACTACATAAAACATAAATGGACATATGTGAGTTACCATTGCATAGATTTGTTTACAGTCACATGGCTAATGTTGGAGCCAGGTAGAATAATAAGCATGTAGGTCAGGGAGTTGGGCAATTGGAGCAAATAGACAGCAACTCCTATAGTCCTAAGAAGGGCATCCAAATTTCCCATATGCTAAGGCTTGAAGAAAACTAGGGGGATAAAAGGACAAAAGAAACTAGAGCTATAAGCATTTGTTTTTCTAAAATGATCCTTGTAATGCCACGGGGATGGGTTAAGAAGGCAAATAATGAGTTTCTTTTATCTTTTTCCTTGACTTCAACACATTTCTCAAACCCTTGGAATTGACTTCTTAGTGGGATGGAAAAGCATTTTTAAGTGTTTACTGTATTAAAGTGATATGAAGTTTTTTCTGGAAAAACTAATTATCTACTCCTAAGTGACCATTATTGAATCACTAGTCTCTCTTTTCTAGAATGCTTCTGTGTGATTGTTAAAATAATTTTCCTAAAACACAGTCTGAACATCCAGCTTCTTTGCCCAAAATTCTTCAGTCTTTCCCTATGGACCTCTAAATAAAATGCAAACAAACTATGCTTGCCCTTGATGTTGTGTCCTAAGCCATCTTCTTTTCTCTCTAAATTGTCCTGATCTATATTTTGCCATTAGACCCAGGTGACTCCAGAGGAGAAGATGAGGCTGGTGACCTTGCATGGACCTTCCTCATTTAAACCCAATTCACCAGTAAGTCATGGCATCATCTTCCTGATGTCATGGTCTTCTTTAAGAATGAAGGACAAACAACAACACTCTAAATAATCCCATCAGATCCCATGATTATAATTATTTTCTCAATGCAGAGACTTTTCAAAGGCATATACCTAGCTCTAATCTCTCTCTTATAATTCTCCATTCTCAACTGTTCCCTGGACATTTCCAATTGGATATCACATAAACACTTCAAACTTAACATGTCCAAAATGGAACTCATTATCATTTCTCCTAAATAACTTTGTTCTGTTCCACACTTCCCTATTTCTGCTGAGGGTACCAGCATCATGCCAGACAGAATGGCTCCTTATTTTTTTATTTTACTATTGTATTCCTTAGTTAAAAAAATTTTGTCAGACCTCATGTGTCTTTTGGAGCTTCTTCCTGTAGGATACAACTGTACCCATAATATTCATGAATGCAGTTTTATGATGGATGCCTTAAATAAGCACCTGTTTAAGAACAAACAAAATAGTCTTTTTTAAAGATTATCTCTTTTGCAAACCCAGTTTCAGTGGCTTAGAGTATTGAAATATATTGAAATATAGCTATTGAAATATATTGAAATATAGCTATTGAAATATAATTTTTTTCAGGAAGTAAATCTTGCCTAGGAATTCTCTGTTCCCAGTATAATTCTGTTTGTATACCAGCTTCTGGTTTGGCAAAGAACAGGTTCAAGGAAAAAGTCACATTTTCTGCACTTTTATTCTGAGTTAGAGTCCCAGTTAGGAGAACTCTTTTATCTTCATTAAAAATGCCCTTCCAAAGATCTGTGTCTGGAGTTTGACGTGGGGAGGCTGGGTGTGATGATGGGTTAGGAAAGAATATATTTTCCTTGTTTCTGCTGATGATATGACTAAATTTGGTTTTCTGCATGTCTGGATTTGATTCCTATGACATGAATTGACATGAATGCCAAGTGACTTCTCCTGGAGAGTGGCTTGTGCTTAGCATTCTGCATGGTCTTCCTAGATAAGTGCAACCCGAGCCAATGAATAATAGAATCAGTGTATTTCTGTCAAGTGTAATTATAACATTGAGCTATGCTCGTCAAGCATTCAGATTCGTGTATACATTAGTTTAAACATTGGAACATGCTGCTCCTTTAGACCTTCGAGGATTATTCTTTGAAAAATATCTTGCCTGCCCTTTTTGCTAATTATTTTAATCAGAAAAAAAGTATTCTAAAGGTTTTTCTTCACTTTAAAATTAGGAACTTCAGTTTGTGACATTTCTTTGAGACCTTATATTGTGTCTTGTGGTGGGGGAGAGAAAGAAGAAGAGTGTTTTGATTTCAAAACTGCTGTTAAATTACATTTCTTTTTTTGCTGCAGTTTCCAAAAAGTCTTCCTGCCTACATTTTGATTAATTCTCCTAATGAAAATAATTGCTCAGAATTATGAAACTGAATTATTCAGCATGCCACCAGCTATAGAAAAGGCAAATACAATCTTGTGACATTTTTCCTTAACATTTCTTAAAATTATAAAATCAGAGCTTTAAATATTGAAAGACCTTTAGAATCCCTGTAGTTAAAAGATCACAAACCTGGAGATAGAAGGAACCTTAGAGATCTTTTAGGATGCTCTAATCATTTCCTCATTTTGTCAAATAGGGATTATAACACTTGGACTACCTAGTTCACATAGTATTTTCTTATTAAAATAAGTGGAAAAAAAATGTCAGACAAGGTATTGTTAATGAGGAAAATGTTTTATGTTAATGAGGTAAATATAAAAATGCTATAGAAATGTGATACTATGTTTTAAATAAGGAAACTAAGGCCCAGAGGGTTTAAATGATTTCCCTAAGGATGGACAGGTTGTAAGTAGCAGGGCTAGAACCTGAAAAGCTATCTTCTGACTCTATATCCAGAGCTTTTTTCAATGCACCATGTTCTATTAATCTCATTAATTTTCAGACTTCCCAATCAGATAGCTTAAATTCTCTGTTATGCCGTAAATCACAATGACTTGAAAGATATAAAGATCCATAAATTCAGTGATATTGGTATTTTCCTACCTAGCAAAGAATGCCCAGTCTGATATAACCTTAATAGACAACCTTTGAAAGTTGTTGAGGTTGAAAAACTCAGTTCTCTGCAGTCAGTCTTTTGGAGGTGAGCTTTGCAGAGCTTAGCTAGGCTTGTGCCTGGAGGACAGACATGAAATTTGTCAGTAGGCTAGTACTTGAAATCTTTTCAAAGTGATAGGCCCTGCTAATACTTGTTCACAGTTGTCATAGCCTTTGGAACCTAGGGTTATATCTATGCCAGTGATGCCCAGTGATGAATCATCGGAGATGGACTTTACGGG
Source organism: Gymnobelideus leadbeateri (assembly GCA_011680675.1). Classification (NCBI taxonomy): domain Eukaryota; kingdom Metazoa; phylum Chordata; class Mammalia; order Diprotodontia; family Petauridae; genus Gymnobelideus; species Gymnobelideus leadbeateri. The sequence continues at coordinate 76,023 of WOXC01006418.1, forward strand.
AGGTCAGAACATTATAGACACATATATACACCCACACATATGTGTGTGTATATAAGTACACTATGTATGTTACTATATACATATATATTTACAAATATATATGGATATATAAAGTATTTAAAAGCATAAAAATCATTGTTAGTTCATGGACCTTACAGAAACAGGTGTTCGACAAGATTGGATCTTTGGGCCCCAGTTTACCAACCACTGCAATAGAGGAACTTCTGCCCTAGGGCCCCATTGTCCTAATTTGTGGCTGCATCTGCCTGATTACTATTCTAGCCCTGCCCAACATATTTCACTTCACTATGTCCTTGCCAGCCATCTCCCTTACAGCCTTGCCAACCTCCTTGCCATCATATGGAGGTTTGCCCTTTTTTCTCATCTCTTTAGGATCACCTCATCTCTATCATTGTACCTGGATGGATTATATCAATCTACTACGGTCCAACCATCACTGTAATTTTCAGGTCCAAAATGCCTTTATTCCCCTAAATGTATTTTTTCTTTTATTAAACTGTAAATTCCTTTAGTACAAACATCATTTTTGCTATTTCACATGCATCGTCAATGTTTAGCACGGTTCTTTTTACATATCTTTGTCCAGAGGCAAGGAAGTCTTTACAGAACATCTTCATACAGTTAGGATAGTCACAGGATCATAGGAGAGTTGGTCTCTTCTCTTTCCTCCTGTCTCTACTACCATTTAGGTCTTCAGTGGCCAAGCAGTGAGGACTTAGGCAAGTTAACTCTCCATTCCTTTCTTGAGAATCAGCCCCATTATTCCACAAATGTAATAATAATTCCAATATATATAATATTTTAAAGTTTATAAGATCCATTCCCCATGCCAGCTTTATGAGAAAGGTAGTATAAATATCATTATATTCATTTTACAGAGAAGGAAACTGAGACTCAGTGTGTTTAACTGACACCCAGAATTACAGAACTTATATATAGCAGAGTTAATATTGGAACACTGAACCTTCTCATATTACACTATGCCTAATGTGTTTTTTTACTTTGTGAGAAAACAAGCAATAATGCAGCTCCTTTATATAAAATTTAAACCTGTGGTATATAAATTATAGAATTTATAATTTACCATTTGGCATCATTTTATAGAACTTGTGATTTTATTGATATAAGGAATTCTCAGTGAGGAAACTCTATGAATAAAGGTCTGTGACTTCTCTTAAACATAGTCTTAAAGAATTTCCTGGGACCCAGAGGATTAAATGACTTGTCCAAGATCATACATCCAGAGGTAGGCTTTCTGACTCTAAGCATATCTTAAGAGAGACACTAAGAAAGAAAAAGAAAAAGAAAAATCTAGTCTGAGCATCCTCCTGGAAGAAGAAAATGAAATCATATGATTCAAGGAGGCAGGTAAGAGTAAGACTACCTACTACAAGACTGATAAATAGTAGAACAAAAAAAATTTTTTTTAATCCACTTAAAGAATCCCACAGTTTGAATCTTTAAAAACAGTGCCTGGCACATTGTAGGTGTTTAATAATGTTTATTCGTTGATTTTCTTGATTGATTGATCCCAGAAGTCATGTAGTTCAGTCTTGACCTGAATGAGTATTCCCTCTACAACATACTAGACAAGTGATTATCCATCATTTGTTTGAAAATCTCTAAGGAAAGAGAACCTTGTGAGGGAAAATACCCTGCATCACTTCAAATTCAAGAGTCAGAATTAGAAGGGATCTAGCGCATGGCTCTCTTCTACAATGCAACTGCAACAACTAACTGTAGTCTCCAGCTTCTGAGTAAATGCCTTCAGTGATAAAGGACTCACTCACTACTTCATGATGCAGAGCATTCCACTGCTCGATATCCCTAATTGTCAGAATGCTCTATTCTTAGATTAAGTCAACATCTGTCTCCTTATGACTTCCACATTTCTCTCCTCACTTTACCTCTAGGGATATGCAGAATATGTCTAATCCTCCTCTTACATGACAGGCCTTTGAATATTTGAGGATATTCATCTTATATTCCCCCAAGTCTTCTATAGGCAACAGAATGCTGTGTGATTTGGATTCTGGACTGTGGGAAACTCCAACTCAGTATAGAAAACAATAGATCTCTCCCTAGCAGTTCTGACCTTGGATAATTTTCTGCTGCCACCAAATTTCTTCTCTAAAAAATCATGTCTTGCATCGATGAATCCTTCACCTGTACCCTACTTTTCCATGGGTATTCCTACTCAATTCTCCTGTGGGTAACATTATTTTCAGCATCACCTTTAGACTTTGACCACCAAGAGTGCAAAGACTGTTTTTACAACCATGTATAGAGACCCTAAGATACCATATAGGAAGTTGTTAGAAATTATATGTTCTTATTATTTACTTCAGCTTGACACAAATTAATATAGTAGTCTAATCTAGTGGTGTCAAACTGAAATAGAAAGGATTCCTGTGGGCCACATATTAACTTCAAAAACCATATATTAACGTTGTCTATATTATAATAAATTTTCATTTATCATATAAATATTTCCCAGTTACATTTAAATCTGATTCACTCTGTACTCAGGAGTGTTGTTGGTCACATGAGTCTCTTGTGGTTTTCCTATTTGATAACTCTGGTCTAGTCTAATGACTTTTCTTATATTTAGTTCCAGATTGGAGATACCAGATCCTTCTTTATTGTGTTCTCAGGTTCTAACCCGAGTAGCTGTATTGAACATGTGCTTTCAGGGGTCACCTGAGGTATGAAGTAGAATATTATTGGTCACTCTCACAGGAATCTTACCAAATTACTCTCCCTCTTTCCTGGCACATAGTCCAAGGCATATGGCTAAGACATTTCTATCTTCCTTGACTAAGTCCCTTTCCCTTTCTAGTTAATTCATCCTTTCTCACTCCATATTCCCTATAATATGGCTTCATTATTCTTTTCATCATTTTTTCAGGCCTCAAACCCAGTAAATTCCACATAATAAATTCAAGGTGTTCTCAGGTAGTAGTTAAATCTATACAGGGGGCTAAAGTTAGAATGACTGAATTTTAAAATATGGTCTTTTGAATTTTATGTGAATTTTGATATTATTCTTCTGCTTATTTTTCTCAGTAGAAGACTTAATTATGAAGATCTTTTAATACACTAAACAAAAAGTTTGAAGGTCAATACATGTAAAGAAAATCATTTTCCATAAAATCAAGAGGTTATTAAATACTGGTGGTTTAAAGTCATTTCATAAAGTTGATTCAGAAGCTCCAGTATTTCACTGAAGGATTTTCAAAAGACTTTGAAGAACATGTCATTACCAAAGTTTTCTCTTCTGTTTATGTATTTTTATTTGACTCATAAAACCTTATTATCATTTTCAAACTGAAGTTGTAGCAAATTACAACTATGTTTTTTATCCTTCCTTGCCTCCAAAAGCTTAAACATTTGACCCATTTAGTTGTGTACTTTTTACTGAGAGAAGTAAAATATACTAGGAAAAGCATTGGTTTTAATCCAAGCTTCTGCCTTTAAGTATGTGACCCTCAACAAGTCAATTAACATCTTTGTGCCTTGGTTTTCTCATCTGCAAAATGAATGAAGTAAAGAATTGTATGAATTGATGCAGCGTGAAATTAGCAGAACCAACAGAACAATGTACAAAATTACCTCAAAACTGTCAACCTAAATAATGCAAAAAGGAAATTAAACTCTAAGTAACCCTGATGACCAATCTTAGCCTTGAAGAACCTGATGAAACACCTCATTTGGTAGAGAAATGAGAACCTCTGGGTGAGGAAGGAGATATGTATGCATAGGTGAAGGAATGTGTGTATGTGTATATACACCTATCCCAAAAGATTAAGAAAAGGAATATGTAGTTTAATTCTGTATAGTTTGAGAGGAAGGGTAGTTCTGACCATAAAAGAACTTAAGGAGACCAGGAAAGATCTTATGTAGGAGATAGTACATGATCTGTGTCTTGAAGCAAGAGAGGCTTTCAACAAGTTAAAAGTAGGGAGAGAGTACATTCCAGCCTAAGAGGGCAGCCAATGCAAAGGCCTAGAAACTGAGATTAAGTATCACATGTGAAGTTAGTTTGCTAGATCTCAGTATTCCAGAGGGGAGTAATATTCAATGGGAATGGATAGAAAAATTGGGGCCAGTTTGTAAAGGGCTTGAAAGGTCAAATAAAGGATTTTATATTCTAGGAGCAATAGGAGGCCACTAGCATTTGTTGAATAAGGGAAATGGCATAGTCAGGTGTATGCTTAAGAAAAATTACTCTGGCAGCAATGTTTAGATTTGTGAGACTTGAGGTAGAGAAACCAATCAGGAGGTCGCTGTATGAATACAGCTGAGAGATGATAAGAACCTGAGAGAAGAGGTTGTTCAGCTTGAAAATGTAATATTTAGCAAGTGAATTGATATATGAAGTGAAGGAGAATAAGGCGGGAAGGATAAGGCTAAGGTGAGAAACCTAGAAGACTAGAAGAACTGTGATGCCATCAACAGGAATAAATAAGTTTAGGAAAGGGGTAGCTTTGGTGGGAAAGATAATAAGTTTGCCTTTAGATGTGTTGAGTTTGAGATGTCTCCCACAGGCTCATTTTGAAATATCCATTAGGCAATGAGTGATATAGGTCTGAAGCCCAGAGCAGAGATTAGGGCTGAAGACACATATATGCATATATCTGAAAATTATCACTATAAAGATAATTGAACTCATGAGAGCTGATCATATCACCAAGAGTATAAGAGGAAAGAGAGGGGAGTAGAGGGCCTAGGACAGAGCTAAGGAGAATATCCACAGTTGGGGATATGATCTCAATAAGGAGCCAGCAGTGGAAACTGAAGATTGATTAGGTAGGGAGAACCAAGAGAGAACAGTGTCATAAAAACTATGAACAGAGAGAGTGTCTAGGAGTCAACTGTGATAAGTGTAATAAATCAAGAAATTTAAAGATGGAGAAGACCATGAGATTTAGCAATTAAGAGATTATGGTAGGGGCCGCTAGGTGGCGCAGTTAGTAGAGCATTGGTGCTGGAGTCAGAAGGACCTGAGTTCAGATTTGACCTCAATGCACACACAAACAAAAAAACCTAGCCCTGTGACTTTGGGCAAGTTACTTAACCCCAATTGCCCTCCAAAAAGCAAGAGAGAGAGAGAGAGAGAGAGAGAGAGAGAGAGAGAGAGAGAGAGAGAGAGAGAGAGAGAGAGATTATGGTAACTTTTAAGGCAGTCATAAAGTCAGAAGCCAAAATTTAAAGAGCTGAGAAGTTAGAGTTTTGATGACTTGAGGGAATAGAAGAATATGAAGAAGATGAACAGCAGATAATCAACCAGGAGAGAGAGGCGAAAACAACAAAGGGTGGATGGTTAAGGTTGTAATCTGTTGGAGAGGATATGAGGGGGTGGAATCGTGGGCACATGTGGAGGAATTACCATGACAAGGAGAAGGGCTACCACTTCATTTTTAGATACTAGAGTAAAAAGGGAGAGAGAAAAAAAAGATATTAAGAGGCTTTGAGATGAAGAAAACAGGAAAAGAGGGAACTAATTTCACATCGCCTAAATTTTCTGTTTAAACTAAGGGTAAAAGTGTACAGTATGCAATAGCAAATGGTCATAATAATCTAACATTTGATAAATCCAAAAAGGCAAGCCAAGATAAGGTCAAAATGGGTAAATGATTTAGAAATAAAGAATGATATCATATGTAAATTAGGGGAGCATGGAAAAAATTTACCTATCAGATTTATGGATAAGGGAATAGTCTATGACCAATCAAGTTAGAATCATTGGAAGTAAAATGGATAATTTTGAGTATATGAAATAAAAAAGGTTTTACACAAACAAAATCAGTGCAGTCCAAATTAAAAGGAAGGCAGGAATTTGGGGGAAATATTTACAGCAAGTTTCTCTGAAAAAAGCCCTATTTCTCACATATATAAGGAACTGTGCCAGATTTACAAAAAAAAAATAAGATCTATTGTCAATTAATAAACAATGGATATGAATAGGTCATTTTCAGAAGAAGAAATCAAAGCTATCAAAAGTCACATAAAAATGCTATAAAATCACTATTAGAGAAATTCAAATTAAAACAACTCTTCATTACCACCTTACACCTTTCAAATTGATTAACATGACAGAAAACTAAAATTATAACTGCAACAGGGAATGTGAAAAAAGTAAGGATACTAATAAACCTTTGGTAGAATTGTCAACCATTCTAGAGAGATTGGGAACTATGCCCAGAAAGTTATAAAACTGTGCATACCCTTTGACCCAGCAATACCACTGCTAAGTCTGTGTCCCAAATAGATCAAAGAAAAGGAAAAAGGACCCATATGTTAAATATAGATACAGATATATAGATAGATATAGATATAGCAAGTCTTTTTGTAGAGGCAAAGAATTGGAAAATGATGGTATGCCTATCCATGGGGAATGGCTGAACAAATTGTGGTCTCTCATTGTGATGGAATAGTATGATATAAAATGATAAGCCTGATCATTTCAGAAAAACCTAGGAAGACTTATATGTTCTCCTGACTCTGATCACTTTGTTCACCGATGCAAAGTGAAGTGAGCGGAACCAGAAGAATGCTGTGCACAGCAACAGTAATATTGTAACAATGATCAACTGTGAAAGATTTAGCTACTTAGATCAATACAATGATCCAAGACAGTTGCAAAAGACCCATGATGAAAAATGCTCTCCTCCCCCAGAGAGGAATCTGATGAACTCTTAGGGCAGATTGAAACATACTTTTTTCATCTCTTCATTTCTTGCTTTTTTTTTTTTTGCAATATTGCTAATATGGAAATGTTTTGTGTGACTTCACATGTATAATTTACATCACATTACTTTTTCAATAGGTGGAAGAAGGGTATGGGGAAGGGAAAAAATTGGAACTTGGGTTTTTTAAATGTTAAAAATAAATGTTTTTACATAATTAAAAAATAAAGTTGGGGTTTATGTCCTCATCTGAAAAAGAGAAAGTGCAGTGTGGAAAACTTGATAGGGGAAGAGAACCTTTCGTAAAGTTTTTGTGATGATTGAGATAGGAAATCAATGAGAGAAGAATAAAAAGGTTCCCTAGTTCCAATGAGGGTCTAATTGAAGCTGAATAACATGAATTCATCATGTACAATCCAGCACTATCATGTGACTTCTTCCAGCTTCACACAGCATTATAGAGTAAAAGAAGAAGAGATGGTTGATGGCAATAATGAACAACTGAGTTTCATACAGGCCAGGATATGGTAGTAGAGTTGAAGGCAAGAGATTTCAGAGAATATAGAGAATAGAGAAATTCTCTAATCAGAGAATAGCAAGTATGGTGTTGAACTGACTAACTATAAGTTTAAAATTGGAGAGGGAAGAAAATGAAGTCAGAACAGCAGTGGTGGCCTGAGAAAGTACTAAAGGATGGAAGGTAAAGGATGGGTTAAGGGGAAGAACGATAGGGAGAAATGAGGTAATAGGAGGTTGTGTTCAGAGGAATGTCAGTAATTTTTATGTGGGAAATGGAGTGCTGTGAAGGTGAGATCCAGTGTGTGACCATCTCTGTGTGTGGCTGGAGTGAAGTTAAAAGGACAGATCATAGGATTTCAGGAGACTGAGGAATTTGGAGCTTATGGAATTTGAAGGCGCATCAAGGTAAATATTGGAATCAGTTCTTTGAAGCTTAAGAGTTGGGGAAGAGATTAAGATGTTGAGGTGCTGGACTTCTTGAGAAGGCTGGAGGACAATCTGGAGTGCATGAAAATTTTTTGTTTTTGTTTTTGGAGGGCGATTGGGGTTAAGTAACTTGCCCAAGGTCACACGGCTAGGTTTTTATTTGTGTGTGCGTTAAGTGTCTGAGGCCGGATCTGAACTCAGGTCTTTCTGACTCCAGGGCCGACGCTCTACTCACTGAGCCACCTAGCTGCCCCGAGCATGGAAAATTTTGATGCAGTAAACTTCAGAGAAGTAGAGGCTGCTATGTGACCACAAACAAGTCAGTAGTTTCTCAAGAAAAGAAGGATATTTCTGTGGCAAGAATATGATAGAGATATCAGATGAAGGAAACTAGAAGTCAGTACTATTCCTGCTTTCATTACAAACCTCCAAGTAAACTCCTTAGTTTATTTTCCTGTAAAATTTGTTAATAATGTTTAAGAAAACTTGCCTTCTGTTGACATGGAAGACACCATCTTCATTCATTATATTTAAATTCTTGAAAGATCTGGAATTTTATCAGTTCACATTCTTTGGTTATACAGATGTCAATAGCTCTGACTTGGTTTTGGCTGTGGCCACACACACACACACACACACACACACACACACACACACACACACACACACACACACACACACACACCCCTGTAAAAACCATAGAGGCAAGAGTTCTCTAGGCTTAGCTAGATTGGCCTTGGCTAAGGCTGGCCTGGGCTGACGGTCACTGGGCCAGACCTTGAATCCTCTTCATTTTGTCAGGACCTGTTAAAACTTGCAGTGTTTTAATTGCAAGTTGCTTCCGCAGGATTTAGGTCTTCCACACTTAAGGCTAAAATTGTTATGTTATGTTGTCACTGTTATCATGAAGGAAAATAAAAAGGATAAGAACAATGTGTTATATGTGGCATAGTGGAAACAGTCGGGAATTTCAGGTTGGAGGGCCTTGTTTCAAATTCTATTTCTTTCCTTTGCTACCTGTATGACCTGTATGACAACGTGTGACTTCTTAGTAAAGCATAGTGACGATTTGACCTCTCTATATCAGTCTTGTCCAACAGGACTAGAAGGTTCAACTTTCATAAGAGAAAAAGTAAAATTATCCTCACAGAAAAATTTTGCTTGCTCCTTGTAGGGTAGCTTACTTCCTAAATGCAAGATCTTGTGATTATTCATAAAATTAGCCTGAGCGTATGATAAATTGTTAGGTCTTGAAATAGTCAGAGTCAAAATAACTCTTTTCACAGTCGTGTGAATTCTCCAACCTCCTCTGAAGGGTTGTTCCCTTTCTGTCCCTTATACATCTGTTTAAATAAGCATACATATCCTTCACTGAGCCAGAGGGCTATCTAGTGTTTATTTTGAAAATTAGAGGGTTAATTCTAAGGGCTACAGGGAGCTTTACACTAGACTAGGATTTATTTATCACAGCTTCCTTCCTTCCCAGAATTCTGGCTAGCACCGTCAGCATTGTCTCCTTTCCTTAGCCTCTCAGGTCCCCATTGAAAGCTCATTTTCCCCCTTTTCCTGTCTACTTTTCTGTTCTCAACTCATTCCCCACAGGCTATCCCTCTTTCCCCTGCCAGATCAGACTTTAGTTCAAGGGAAAACCATATCCTTCTGAGCTGAAATAAAGGGAAAATGTTGCTATCATTCACTCCTATTCAATACACGAGAATTTTGCTACTCTCTGGTGGTTTGTTTTTGGTTTTTTTAAAGCGATAAGTTTTGAGAGATGATAGGAACCCTCGATGGCTTGTGAAATTGTTAAACAGTCTGAGAACCATCAAACTATTTTAATTGACTTTTATGGCCATGGACTTCTCCAACCTGCTTTTCCTTTTTTTCTCCTTACTAATTTCTTTTCTTACTTCACATTCTCTCCTTTTGAATTCTCTCCCTTTTTTCTTCTCTCCTTCACCTCTGTTCTCCACCTTGACTGCCAGTGAAATCACAGCTGTTTTTAGCACTCAGGGAAAAAAATAGTTTTCCAATCTAATCCATCTCCAAATTTCCTGTATTTGTCATTCAGTATTTTAAGCAAATTGTAATTTATTTGGAGGATGCCCTCGCTGAAGTTAGAAAAGAGAGTACATACTGCCATCTGCTGGGGTTTTACATGAAGGAACGCTGGTACTAGAATCTGGTAAAGATTTTGTCCTATTTCTAAAGCCATATCTTATGAAATATCTTGTCACAAGGCACCCAGTGAGGTCTTTTCTTTTCAGTTTCACCTTTATTTCTCAGCAATTTCTGTCATGCAGGTTACCTACAGTAGTTATTCAGACTTTCTTTGTCATGACTTATCCTTTTTTTAATGATTCAAATAGAACAGTATACAGATATTTCATTAAATTCAAACTTTTTCTCTCTTTAATTCTTCTTGAATCATAAAAATAAATTACAGAAATATAAAGACAACTCTTAACTCTGGCAAATTTGATTTCAAATGTTGAAGTCTTCATTTTTTCTATAAATATAAAGCAAACATAAAACAAAGCAATGACTGTCTGAAGCTAGAGGAGTAAATAATAAAGTTTCACTCTCTTTTCTTCCCCTTCATCCCCCACTTTCTAACCTCCTTTTCTTTCCCCAATCACTACTCTCCCCTTCAGGACAAATGGAAAGAATATTTACCTACTTCCCAGGGTTGAAAAGACACTTTGTGAAACTTAATCTTTATTTGTAAGGCTTTTTATTATTCATAATAACACTAGAAGAGAGAGGGTTTAAATCCCGCCTTTTAATTACATTGGTTGTGTAATTTTAGGCAAGCCACTTAAGACCTTACTGTTCCCAGGCAATTTCTTAAGGCTTTTAGTTACAGATGAGTTGCAGTTCTGCCCTGGTGGAAGGAGTTTCTACCTTGGAATTTCCCAACCCTGATGAAATTAGAGGTCCCATATCTCCTCCATTCCCTTTCTCTTGGTATAAATGAAGTAAGTTTCCTTGGATTGATTCCTTCTTCATGTTCAGATTTAGGGGAAGAGTTACTGAAATGTAACAGGATCATGATTGCAATCAGATCTTTTGTTATGCAAAAGCTTTGACTTAAGACTGACTCTGGACCAGCACTGGGACAAAAGAACTAATGTGAGAAGCTGGCAAGTGTGGTTGTTTGCTAATACCAGCCAGAATGCTCACAGTATTTTCCAAATGTTGACAATTTACCTGTACAAGATCTATACAAGAATTCCTACCTGAGGGAAAGCTGTTGAGTAAAATTAGAGTAGCATTGATCATTTGTATTTTTTCCATAGGCACAAATTCAATGTATTCCTTCCCCTGGTGAGAGCTGATATCCAGAAAAAGAAACAATCTTTCCTGCTTATCCCAGGAATCCCTTATTTGCATGCCTATGATAATTTAATAGTGAATGAAAGTTAATGGGGTGTATGTGGAGGAGGGAAGACTATCTACTGACACAGTTCTCATTGCAGTAATATGAGAAGGAAGGAAACAAGCATTTATTAAGTACCTACATATGTCAGGTGCTATCCTAAATACTTTGCAAATATCTATTTGACCCTCAGAACAACCCTGGTGGTTAGGTGTTATTAGTATTCCTATTTTATAGTTGAGAAAATTGAGGCCGATAAAAGTTAAATGACTTGTCCAGGGTCACACAGCTAGTAAGTATCTGAGGCTGGATTTAAATTAAGTCCATCCTAACTCCAAGGTCTGACACTGTATCTCCTGTGCCATGTAGCATAGTTAAACCCAAAACTAGGACTATTTTCCTTCTTTAACTGCTTCAGCTTCAGGTCTATGAGCTAAGTTATCAGCTCTTTAGACTCTTGACTACTTAAGAGCCTAGAATTAGTGATCTCCAAGGCAAATCTTCTGGATGTCACCAAGGTGTCTCTAAGAATGATGATTTGCATAATGGAGGTGAAAGGGAAGCAGTTACTCCGGAGTTCTTACATAATTAATAAAGTTGTTCAAATCAAAACTTCTTAATAGAATTAGGGTATATTCAAATCCTAGACAGAAGTAGGGTGGAATTATTGATTAAATTTGGCAAATGAGGACAAAGAGTACTATGGAAAGCGTACAGAATTTGGTTACCAATTATATGGGTTTTAATCCCAACCCTTACCCATACTAGCAGCAGCATGTACAAAACTTGTAGAAAACCACAAAGGGACAATCCCTGAACTACTAAACATCTGACATACTAGATATGCCTCCTCTTTCCTTCCACACCAGAGATCCATAGAAAGAAAAAAAAGAAAGCTAGTTCAGGAAGAGGAGGGAGGAAGAAAGAATCCTGGTGATGACAGCTACAACTCCCATGAGGCTCATAAAGATGGTCTAAACCCCTGGCAGGTTCTAGAGAGGGCTGTTGGCACATTAGGGTTTATTTGGGTCACCCATGAAATACTTCGTTATATATATATATATATATATATATATATATATATATATATATATATATACATATATATGTCTATATTTATGTAGCACTTATAAGGTAGATGCATAGAAATTCATATATATCATAGAGACTTTGATGTAGTCACATATGTCACAAGATTTTAAGCTACTTGTCTCACTAACTCTCTATCATTCTGTCCCTCCTCCCTTTCTCAGTCATACTCACAGAAAAAGCTGTGTCCTTAGCCTCCAGTTCCTTCTCTCTCATTCTTTTCTAAACCCACTGCAATCTGACTTCTAACCTCAACACTCAAATAAAATTGTTCTCTCTGAAGTTACCAAAGACCTCTGAATTGCTAAATGCAATGGCTTTTTCTCAATTCTTATCTTTCTTGCCCTCTCTGAAGTATTCAGTGTGATTCAGCCTCTTCTCCCCCAAGATTCTCTTTCTTCTGTATTTTATGGCACTCCTCTGTCTTCATTCTTTTTCTACATATGTAACTTCTCCTTAATTTCCTTTATTGAATCAACATCAGTATCCTGTCCACTTACTGTGTGTGTTCTCCAAGATTCCATCTGGGTTAATCTTCTCTTTGCTTTTCCTACTCTCTAATCTGGTCACCATATAAGTGAAGCAGTCCTTCCCTCAAAGAATTCAATTCAGTTAATCATGAATACTCAGATATATAGACCTAATCTTTCTCTTGGGCTCCTGTCCCACATCACCAATTTTTGAAAGTTTCAAATGGAATATTCTGTAGACCTCTCAAACTCAGTATTTCTAAAAGAAAATCCTTTACTTATCCCAAAACCACCCCTCTTTCAAAATTTCCAATTACCATAAAAGACATTACCATCCTCCTCAAAACCTCAATGTCATCTTAATTCACTCGCTTATCCCAAATATATAATCATTTGCCAGAGGTTATTATTTTTATCACTATAGCAGCTTTCATATAGGTCCCCTTCACTCCACTCAAGCAGTCATTACCCTCATTTAAGCCTTCATCACCTCTCTCTTAGACTATTGTAGTAGCCTTCTAATTGGTCTCCCTTCCTTAAGTAGCTTCCTAATCCAAACACTTCTTAAAATCCAGATCTAATCATGCCACTATTGTTCATAAGAACAAACCCCAAAATCTGAAATGGTTTTAGAAAAAAAAATGTATTAGGTGGTTTGGTAGAGAGAGTCAGAAAGAAGAGATGGTTCCCCTGCACAAGTCTTTATGAGATTACATTATATAGAAATCAGACAGAGGCATATGGACATTTGCCTCATTGATTTCACATAAGTAGTAGGCAGTCTCGAAGAGAAGGGCAGATTGAGATGTATGTCAACAAGTAAATCTATCTATTCTGGGGAACTGTAGCAGCAAGCACCCCAGCATACCCAAGATGGCTGCCAACACACATTCCTAGATCTGCTTTTCTAAAGGAAAGCAACTCAAAATGGGTTAACAATCTTGCTTTAATCAATCAAATATATGTCATTTACCTAGTTCAGTGGGGAAAGGTCAGCATCCTGAACTTCAGAGAATACAGAGATTACAAGCAGACAACAAATACGGACAGAGAAACAAATCAGCAGACAGGCTTCCAATTATCCAAACATTACATCCATACCTAGTCAGTTACCAGGGAGGGAAGCACCAACATCTGGGTTTTCAAAGCCGGGGGGCTCAACAGCTGCCCAGTCTCATCTGGTCAAATCACATAATTCTTCTCAAAGTGAGCCCCAAAACAAAACCTCACATCAGGGCATATATAGCCTTCTCCTGGCTCAGAGAATATCCCAACCTTCTTGACCCACTGCTCAATCACAAAGCACCAAGGTGTGGGCATTCCTGAAAAACAAGCCTCCCGCCACAGGCAGAATATGTGACCATATTCAGCCTATTAGGGGGCAGAGTATATTTTCAAATCAAGGAAGGTTCTCAAAGTCACTTAAGCCTAGCAAAGGGGCAGGGAAGATCTTAAGATTCCCATTCCCATAACAGGAACCCAAAACTCAACTTTTGGTTGAACCTGAAACAAGACCTGAGGGGACTCAAAACAAGTACTGTGTGTCATCTAAACATTCCTTACAACCAACCAATTTCCTTGGAGCATCTCTGAGGTCATTCTGACCTCTTGGTAAGTTTTTGAGTTACCCAATTTTTAAGCCACATTTTTTAAAGTTCAAAAAAGATTCAAAGCTATGTTCAAACAATATTAAAAATGATAAGCCACACCACTTTTTTTAAAACCCCAGAACTTTCCCATTATCTCAATGACAAAATAAAAACTCCTCTATATTTAAAACACTATATAACCTGTCTCCAGCCTGCCTTCTAGGCTTCTTACAGACTACTCTCTTCCACACTCTTTGTGATCTAGTCGAGGGCTTCTTAAACTTTTTCCACCCTTGACCCCTTAAGCACTTCTTAAACTTTGGGTTGCAACCCTACATGGGATCCCAAGAGTCTATGGAAAGGAGACAGTGCTGAGAGTATTAGCTAGAATTCCAGGAACAAGGAGTTTAAGAATCTCTGATTAGTCATACTAGCCTATTTGTTGTACTCCATATTTACAAAATTCCATCTCCTATCTCCAAGCTTTTGCACTGATTGTCCCCTCATAATGCTTTCCCTCATTACTTCAGACTCTTGGAGTCCCTGGTTTCCTTCAAGACTTAGCTAAAATGCCCCTTCCCATATGAGACCTTTCCTGATCCCTCTCCCCCCTCCTTAGCTCTTCTCCTCCTGGATAATATTGTATTGTACCTACTCCATAGATATTTGGAACATAGCTATGTTTGTGTTTTATATGTACCAATATATGGATATTTTGTATCCCCCATTAAGATGTAAGTTCTTTGAAAGAAATGACTGCTTCACTTTCTTCTTCGTATCCCTAGCATTTAGTTAAGTATTTGTTACCTAGTAGGTACTTTAAAAATGTTTGCATGCTTCATTGATCTGTTACTCACTGGGAAAGTTTTCATTTTTGTCTTTAAATCCTCAATGTCTAGAACAATGTCTTGTGCATAGCAAGAGTTTAATGAATATTTGTTGAATTGAACTGAATCTCCCTGGATCCTCACAACCACAAAAGTTGGTGTAGTAGTTTTTGCAAGTGTTTTTATAGCTATTGTGCAGTATCACACAGTTAGTATGGAAGAAGCAGACTCAAACTGAGATCTTCTGGCTTCAAGTCCAGTAGTCTCTCTGCTGTGCCACATTGACTCTTAAGGAAGGATGGATGTTGAGAAATGTTGAATATCATCAAAAGTCTCCTTTCAAAAATTTACACACTTTTTCCAAATCATCATATCTTTTTTTTATTGGTTTTTTGGAGGATTGGGGATAAGTATTAGTTGGGGATAAGTATTAGTTGGGGATAAGTAACTTGCCCAAGGCCACACAGCTAGGTTGTTTGTGTCTGAGGCCAGATCCGAACTCAGGTCCTTCTGACTCCAGGGCCAACGCTCTACTCACTGCGCCACCTAGCTGCCCCAAAATCATCATATCTTTTTGGAGAGAATTCACTAAGCCTGAAGGAGATTAGGAAAATTTGTCAGTCCTTAATTGCTTAATGGTTTTTGGTCAGTCTCCAAAAAACACTGTCATTGATAAAGACAATGATTATGACTGCTTCAGAGATACTAAAGAGAAGCATAAAGAGTATTATGAAATAGGTAAAAGTTACCTATACATCTGAAATCTACAAAGTAAAACTAATATGCTAATTATGTACATTCAAGGCAATAAGACATGAATTTTTTGAAGAATGATTGTTATTCATTAGAATATTGAAAGAGAGAGTATAGTGTGGTTAAAGTTGGAGAGGAGAAAATGTATGATAAAAAATTGAGTATTCCAGTTGAGAGAGAGCCAAGATGAAACATTGGGATTGTTCTGTGGCTATCTATTTATATAACTACCTTCAAGCCAAACAAATAAAAATGTTAGCCATTACCCTACTGAACAAGTATCCCCCAACTCTACAGATGATCATACTTTTTCTAGTTCTTAGTAAGTCCTATAGAAATATGGAAGTATACATAGTATACTAGAAAGAATATTGCATTTGGACATACAAAATCAAGTTTTCATCTGGCCTCAGTTTCCTTTTCTGGAATATAAGGGGGTTGAACTAGATGAGGGGATTCTAGTACCTTCCACCTCTAAAACCCTATAATCTTCAAGTAAAACATTAGAGCTTCCTTCAAGTCTCTGCTAAAATCCTACCTTCTGCAAGTAGCCTTTCCAGATCACCCTTGATGGTAGTGCTTTCCCTCTGGTGACCATCTCCAGTTTATCCTATATATGGTTGCTTTGAACATAACTACTCATATTTAATCTCCCCCTATTAAACCATAGGTTCCTTTAATAGCTGGGGCTTTTAGCCTTCTTTTTTGTCCCTGGCACTTAGCACAGTAGCTGGCATCTAGTAGGCACTTAATTAATGCTTGCTGACTGGCTAACTTTGGGTACGGTTAGGCATACTGAAATTTAAAACTCATGCTAGCCCAATTTACCTAATCTCCTATGTTATCCCCAAACCCCTGGGGAAGTAAGTGGCTGTCACTAAGCCCATGTGTAAACTCAGGAGGGAGTCACAACTCTAAGTGGTAGAGTTCATCAGCAAATCTAGGACAAGGTAATCCTGAAATGGACACTCGGACAGAATCAACAGGCCAAGACCATCAGTAATCGAATTCAGGAAGCATTTATTAGCTGGCCAGCGGCAGTCCTAGGGATAGAGTCCCAGGAGCTGCCCCAAACCCCAGTAGACACACAGTTTAAATAGTCAAAGACTACCATCGTATCAGGAGTAACAATAATGGGGCAGACTGGTCAGGCAGATATCATTCAAGTGCAGGATGTGGGCTGGGGCAGGCTGTTCACTGATCAAGCCGAGGGGAGGATTCTTGAGTTCCAGGAATTCAGGATACAAAGATGGGCCCCTCGTAAGGGGTGAAATGTCAAGGCTTACTACTTCAGTCAGGCAAGATATCATGCAGGTGCTGGGGGCACACTGGGTTCCAGGAATTCAGGATACAAAGATGGGCCCCTCGTAAGCCAGTGAAATGTCAAGGCTTACTACTTCAATCCAAGGATGAGGCAAAGCCAGATACTGAGGGTCAGACATGTGTTGAGACCACAGGGAGGATGAACAAGAGAAAACAAGACAAGAGAAAATAAAGGAGTAGCCCCCAATAGTCAATTTATTATGAATGTTCTCAAGGTTCATGGAGCTGGTTCCCATTCTCCAATTTGATGCCATTCAACTTGGTGGGAACTAGATCACCCAGGATCCCAACTTTGATGCCTAATAAGGCTCACCATCTCCATGTACTTTGTCCCTTAAACCTTTTTTCCCTCTGACCATTGGATTTGGGACTGGAAAGAATTTAGCGATCCCCTAGTTCAAGGGGTCTTGAACTTTTTTATATAATGAATCCTTTTGGTATATCCTATGGATCCCTGCTTGGGAAAAAAAAAAGTTTGAAATGCATATAAATACATAGGATTAAAATTAAACCAATTATATTAAAATACAGTTTTCAAAATTATTTTTCAAACAATTACACAACCTGAGGTTAAGAATCCTTGATCTAGCCTAGCCCTCTCATTTTGCAGATAAGAAAACTGAAACTCAGAAAGATAAAAGAACTTGTCCAAATCCACAGAACTACTGACAGAACCAGGGTTGAAACCCAAGAATTTTAACATAGATGGATAGATGACAGATAGATGGATAGATAGATAGATAGATAGATAGATAGATAGATAGATAGATAGATGTAAAATAGGCAAGAATTGTTGACAATGAATTAAAGGTGGGGAATTGTGAGGAAAGAAGGACACTTCAGGGTTCTTATCCTGGCAGACTGAAAGAAATGCATTACTATCAACATAAACAGGGAAGTTAGGTGAAAGGACAAGTTTGAGAAGGAAATCATGAATTTTTACTAATAGCTCTCTGACCCTACCTCAACTATGCCCCCTTTATAAAGTTCAATGTTGAGGTCATATTGCTTATATGGTTATATTGTTAACCTATTGGTTACATAAACTCCATGTTATAAGTGCTATTGGTTATATGTGATTAAATATAGAGGGAGACATTGTCAAATCTTCTACATAAATCCACACTGGTCATGTAAGCAAATGACCACATAGACCCATATTCTCTCTTAATCCCCCTTACTCCCCAACACAGAGACTCAGACAATTGTTTTATCATGAAAAAGCTGTGGGGGGAAATTTTCATGGTCTCTTGATATTCATTCAGTGAAAAGAGGCACCAGAAGGACTTTAATTAAGTACCAGTAATTGGATAGCATCCTGATACAAGGGAAGGATAGATGTCTAAAATACAGGAAAAGATCAAAGTCTGATAACATTCACCTGCATGCAAAACTAGCTTTAGTTAGCTCAGGGGAAAAAAATTCCATGACTTCAAGCGGCTTCCGTCTGTCAATTTTTCTTAAAGTCAGTATCCTGGGGGTGGGGGAAAGGGTGGAGTGTGCAAATGTGATTCATAAAAACCATGAGATGAAACCCTAAGGAAGATGACACCCGAGAGTAAAGTTATATCGTTGTTCCTCCTGCCTGACTTACCCTCCCTATCTCAGATCTATGGGGTAATGAAACAGATTCTCCCTGGACCCAAAAAGGATATTTAAAGCTTTTGCTAAACATGAGAGTCTGATTCTCTGGAGCCATTCAGACTGCTTATTGACTGATAAAATCATCTGAGTTCGTATAACTGGGCTGAGGAATCAATATAGAGCAATGCTCAGATTCCAGGTCATGACATACAGGTCCCCAAATGGCTACTAATAATTTTAAAACTTCACAACAAGTGGCAGGTTTGTCTTTCAGTCTGTCATTATCTCTTTATTGAGAAATCTCTTCTGTGTGAAATATATGAGCACCAATGTTCACATTCCTTCCTTTCTATATGCCGTTCCAGCTGCCACCGAAGTGTCCTTCTCCTTTGATGTTGGAAATGGGCCAGTGGAGATCGTCGTGAGGTCTCCCTCTCCCCTCAATGATGACCAGTGGCACCGGGTCATTGCTGAGAGAAACGTCAAGCAGGCAAGTCTGCAGGTGGACCAGTTGCCACAGCAGGTGCGGAAGGCACCTACAGAAGGTCACACACGCCTGGAGCTTTATAGCCAGCTTTATGTGGGTAAGTAACAGGAAAGTGGCTTCAATTCTCTCACCCTAGGAGATACAGATAGCTTCAAAACTACAGAAGGCGATTTCTTCTCTCACATGGGTGATTTAGGTACAGATATTTCTGTGAATTCGAAAATTAACCCTTTAAGTTTTTCTCCCAATTCTGTGATTCTCCAATCTTTCAGGAGACAAATAGCTGCATCATTTGTGCAGTGGGAAACACTCCTGGCTTAGAATCAGTAGACTTGCATTCAGATCCATCTCTTTAATTTAATATCATGGGCAAGTCCCTCTTTGTTTACATATAGAAAGGCCTCAGTTTTGTATATGTAGAATGGGGATGATAACAATGGGTAGGCGTGTAGCATTTGAAAGATTCTTCATGTACTTTACATGTTTGATCTCATTTGAGCCTCCTAACACCACAACATGTGTACTCTAGACTTTATCATCCCCATTTTGTGGAAGAGGAAATCAAGACTCAGAAGACTAAAATGACTTGTCTATTATCACACAGTTAATAAGCAGCAGAAACAGAATGTGAACCAAAGTCTTCCTGAGTCCATCTTCCTAGCCTCATCCCATGCCACCTTGTATTGTATCCTTCACAGAACTGGGGGGTGGGGGAATGTGCTTTGTATATATCTTAATGGTATTCAGTAAGCTCTTAACACCAAGAACAAAAAAAAAATAGACCTTGGGGTAGGTGCTTTATAAATGTGTTGAATTCATTTGAATTGAACATCATACTTCTACTGCTTGGAAATAAAAACGTGTTTGCCCATCCCTCACTAGAGGTGATAAGTAATCCAAGACTTTTTATTCTCTTTACTTTATTTCATTGGATGACCAAAAAGGCTATACGTTGGATAATAAATGTAAACAAAGCTGAAAATGTGGGTTCCTTTATAAACATCAAAATCCCAGAGAACTAGAGTCAACCACATAGGTTAAGCTCAGATATCAATGCTTTTGTTTGTCTGGGGGAATGTTCTTCAATTCAAATTCTCTTCCAAATCGGTATAAAATGAGGCCAAGTCAAAAATCTATTTCCAAGCAGTGATTCTTCAAGTTTGCTTTCCAGAGTAAGAATCTTTTAGGAAATGGGTAAATTGTCTATTGAATGGGAAGGAAGGATGTTTGAGACACTCTGGTGAATATTTGTACAACCACCCTGAGATGTTTTGCAGTTGATACTTAATTGGGCTAAGTGTAAAAGTTTACTGTCTCAGTCCACTTCATAAAATTCTGAGATTTCATCCATGTTGTTTTTCCTTCCAAAAGTATAGATCAGAACCATCCACAGCTGCCCTTCCTGAGTGACTCTTGTCCATTAAATGCCACCAAATTTTAAATGATTTCTAGCTATAATTCCTTCCCACTTGTTAACATGGAAAAGTGCCTGAGCCACTTAAATTTCAGGCCCTTGGTTGATTTTCCAAAATAAAGAAATATGAAATATTTTTAAAAGGTTGCATGCTCAATGGACAAACTCCAGTACAGATAGTTCTTGTTTTATGTAAGTGGACCATTCCACAGACCTCTAGATAAAGTAGTTTTTCTGTAATGCAAATTTACCCTTACCCACCCACTTCACTTAGCCTGGATAACAAAGGCACACACAAAATGGTATTTTTAGACAAGTCATAAAATGTACTAAAATGCAGACATATTAAATACTGTACCATAATAATAAATAGAATTATGAAACGAAAGGTAAAGTTAACAATGAAGTATGTAACATCAGCATAGGTGTACAGTATGTTACCCCTTCCTCACTCACTTCACCCAGACTTTATCACTGCTAGTAGACTGTGCAGTACTTTTTATGAAGCTACCGAGAGATGTTTAGACAGTGGCTTTCTTTTATTCATTGTGTATCTGATGCAATAATAGCAATAATATCCTCAGTCTTTGAACTTTTAAAAATTTGGGGAATATTTGGATCCATATTTTCAATACCAGAAAAAATTCCATTCAAATGATGAAGGGCTTCAGCCAATTGTTTCATTGTGAATGAACCTTTTTGGTTTTGCCACGGATCCTGAAGCTTCCCTTTCTTCTGCACCTTTACAATTAGCATCTCAATCAGATCCTCATTTGACAGTTCTTCCTGAGTCTTAATCAACTCTTCCACATCATCCTCTTTTCGTATTGTTTCTGGTTGGTTGGTTTGTTTGGTTGGGAGTTTTTGTTGGTTTGGGGTTTTTTTGTTTTTGTTTTTGCAATGCAGATTTCTTTCAGAATTCTTTATGTAAAGTCACATTTCCATAATGTGAATTTATGTAAAGTGAGAACTGTCTGGATAGACTGGGACAACAAGGATTATAACTGCAGTAATGATCTAGAGTCCTTCTGATCCATGGTAACCATGGTTAAAATGGCAGCCTCTTAGACCTACAGGCCCAAAATGAGAGCAATCAGATAACCCTGGGGTAACTGGCTCATGCTATCCAAATTGCACAGTCTAAATGTCTAAAATAACCATTTAGGGTTCTAGGTTAAAGTAGACCATTGACTAGAGTACTCTCTGGCATAAGATACTTCATCAGTAATTAAAATGTTTCTTTCTTAGTATAGTATTCTATAACACAAATCCCTAGGAATACTTAACAGGTACCATATTAAAGAAAAAAATTTTCTTGATCTCCAGAGCAAGATTGTGAAGTATTATGTGTAAAATAAAATATCTCCCCACAACAAATAGTTTCTTTTTTAGTTTCTTTTTTCAAAGTTTTATTCAATGCTTTTGGTTTTGCATCATAGTCATTTCTGAGGGAGCAAAAAGCCTCCTTCCCTCCCCTTTCTGTTTAACTCCTCCCTCTAACCAAGAAAAATAATTGATAGAATACATGATGCAGTGACCATGTATTATAATGTACATAATATTCTGCCTGAATTGTCCCTCTGTTCTTTTGCTAAGAGTAGAGAGGACTGCTTCAGTATCTATTTTTCTGGGATCATTTTTATTTTTTTTTACTTGCTTAGATTTCATGTAACTTAAGGAATGTTTTCCTCAAACTCTGGTGGCTAGTAAGCCAAACATCTCCAGGCAAGTGTGTATGTATGTGTGTGTACATATATACAAATATATGTGTATGTGTGTGTGCACATGTTCTTTCTTTGGGGGTAATTGAGATAAAAATTTGAAATTTATAGTCACTGCATATTTAAAGAGACTTTTCCTTCAGTTCAGGCCAACAAGCATTTATTGAGTTCCTACTTCACCGGGGATTCTAAGACAGAAATGAAAAAAAAATAATCCTTGGGTTTTTTTTTTTCTTTGTTTGTGTGTTTTTGGTTTTTTTTGCATTTTTGGAGGGCAATTGGGGTTAAGTAACTTGCCCAAGGTCACACGGCTACGTTTTTTTGTTTGTGTGTGTGTTAAGTGTCTGAGGCCAGATCTGAACTCAGGTCCTTCTGACTCCAGGGCTGACTCTACTCACTGCGCCACCTAGCAGCCCCAATCCCTGTTTTTAAGGATCATATTTTCTGCTGGTTTTTTTTTTTTTTTTGAAACAAATGAGAAAGAAATTCATGAGTAATAGGGTATAGGACCATTACTGGATGTACTAAGTTAAAATATTCCTCAAGTATTGTACTTGTAAGGTTTTATAAAGATTGACTTTTATATTATTGACTTTTATTGGTATCCAAGACAGTGCTGCTATTAGTAGTCAGAAGGACCTGAGTTCAGGTTCTGCTTCCTGTATATAACAGCTACCATGGAACAGTCACTTAATTTCTTGTTGCCCCCAGGCAACTCTCTAAAACTTTAAATTAGAGATGAAGCTGAAGGAATCTTACTTGTACAGATATGGACCCACCCTCAACCCTCATCAAAGGAACAAGTAGTAAAAGGCTTCCCAAATAGCCCCAGGTTTCTGGGATTCTGAAGATTACTGGTAAATAAAAGGTCAGGTGACCTTTTCAGAAATGTGTGCCCTTGGGGACATCCTTATACAAACTGGTTAGATATAATTAAGTTTAGTGTAATCATTATAATGCTCTCTTCCTTTTTTTTTCCTTTGCATGGTAAGTCTGAGCTCCTAACTTTTGACTTCCAGATGACTTTGACTAGACTTCCCCTAAGAGGGCCTCTCCAGATTTTTCTACTTCAGTAATAGCCTACAGGAGGCTGCTCCCAGAGACAACCAGCCCCACTTGTCAATCAGTGATCTGCATTGTGAAATCCAGTTACACAAAAGCCAGTTGTTACAAACTGTTGGACTGGGAATCAGGAGACATAGTCTAATCCATGCTCTGCCACGTGTGACCTATGGCAGGACACTTAACTTCTGGGTGGGAATTGAAGGCATAGAAAAAAGTGGCTCCTTGGCAGCCAGCTTCTTCACCTATAAAATGAGGGGTCTCGACAGGGCTTATCTTTAAGATCCCTTTCATCCCAGACATTTTGCGATTTTAAATTAAATGAGGCAGGGTTGGTGTCTCTTCTGCTTGTACTCTTATCCTCTTCCTTCTCTTTCTCTCTTCTTTCCTCTCTTAATTTTGATACCTATTCCACCTCTCCAACATGGTACCTCTTTTACTTACATTTCTTGATTAGCTGATCTGAAAGTGGATGGTTTTAGCCATCAGTCACTAGAGGAAGGTGCACTGTTACCAAGCTTGTCTTTCAAAGGAAGAAGTTATTGTCCAGTGTTTCCACTTATGTGCCATAAATACCAAAGTATCTAGCCATAGGACACTACTACTGATAAGGTATCACTTACCCCCTTTGAAAATGCCTAATAAAAGAAGGAAAAGGTAGTACCAGCTACATATAATCTTAAATGCAACAAGAAGACATCCCTACAAAGGGGATGTCTTGGGGTCATGGCAATCAGTGGGAATTCAATTCTACAGCTCTTGCTTAATAGAGAAGAAAGTAACCGAGGAATTTTTTAAAGCCTCCATGAGAAAATGGTTGCTGGTATTTATGTAATGCTGCACTCAGGATTTTTCTGTGTTCTGTCCTATAATAAGCAGCTAGAATGTGGCTGGTTCCCTCGATGGCCTGGCAGTAACTTGCCCATCACAGAGCTTTCCCTAGTCATCGTCCAGGTGCTGGGGCTCACATATCATGCAGGCAGCCATGGACCAGATTTCTTCTTTACAGGGCTAGTGAGCAGCAGGCATGCCTGTGGTCCTCACATAAATGAGGCTGATTACATGCTGGATTCAGCTGAAGCCCCTTTTGGTTGTAAAGTATCTCAGGGAGCTCAGAATATTGCCAACAACAGTGGCAGTGATGGGACTCTGAGAGAGGAGTAGGAGAGCTATTGGGAACCAAGCTCCTGGCAGCCCAGCTGGGAACCCAGGCTACTGGTACAGGACATGACAAGACAGGCAGCAGGTGTAGGCACTAATAAGAGGCAGGCTGGGCCTGAGTCAAGGCAGACAGCACAGGATCAGGGGCAATGAAAGGCAGGAGAGAAGGGGTCAAGACAGCAGAGGCAGCAAATCAAATACAATGAGTAAGGCCTGTAACCTTCTGGAGCCACCCTCAGAAGAAAAGGCAGGCTCCCTATAGTATCTGAAGTCATTTTGGAAGCAATTGTCCTTAGAGCCTCAGATCTGCTTAGTTGGGTTAATATTCTTTCTGAAACTCTCCAGGATCTAAAGGGGTTTCACTCATTTTTTTGCCTGGTTTACTTTCAAAGGAAAGAGGGAATCATCTTCATCTTAGGCTAGAGCTTTTATTTTTGATGCCTGATGGTATCTGGTCCCCTTATTTCTCCCACTTCAGAGGCCAGATTTGTCCTGGGGCTAGGATACTACTGATAACTCCTTGGATGGACTGAGGAGAAAATTAAATTTAAATCAACAAACATTTATTAGGTGCCTAAAAGGTACCAAGCACTGTGCTAGGTGCCAGGGATAAGAAAACCAAACCATAACAACCCCTGACCTCGAAAGACTTGTGTTCTGCTAAGGGCATATGTAGCATAAGTGCCTACTTATTTTATATGACTTTCCAATTTGAGTGTGAGCTCTTTTAGGGCAGGAACTGTGTTTTGCTTTTTTCTATATCCTCAGAGCTTAGCAAAATGCCTTGGTGCATAATAAACCCTTAATAAATGCTTGTTGACTGACTTACTGACTGACTAAGGCATAGGACTGAGGATTGAATTTGTGATTTCATTGATATAAGGAACTCACAGATGAGGATACATCCTCTTATAATGCAGACAGAAACATTCTCTTCAAATTATAGTCTTGGAGAATTGCTAGAAGGATTAAGAGATTGAATGCCCAGTCAGGGTCACACAGCCAATTTTATTCTGGCTTCAATTCTGGTTCTATGCCTACTAATGCCAACTGACTTCTCATTTGCTACCAAAAAAAAAAAAAAAGGCAACTAGGAGGTGGGCCAGAGGATAGAGCACTGGCCCTAGAGTCAGGAAGACATAAGTACATTTTTGGTCTCGTGACCCTGGGCAAGCCCAAGCCACTTAACCTGTCTGTCTCATTTTCCTGGTCTGTATAATGGGGGTAATGATAGCACCTTCTGACTCAGTATTATCAAGGATAAAATGAGACTAGTTTTCAAGTGCTATCTATTGTTTTAAGAGAATTCAGAATAGCATGTCTTCATTTCAAAAAGGAAAGAGTGGTAATAACTAGGAGATGGAAGATGGGAGGGAGAATTGGAAAAGGCCTAAGATGACAATTGAACTGTGCTCTAAAGAAAACTTGGTGTTCTTTAGTCATTTTAGTTGTATCCACTCATCATGACCCCTTTTGAGGGTTTTCTTGACAAAAATACTGGAATGGTTTACTATTTCCTTCTCTAGCTCATTTTGCAGATGAGGAAACTGAGGCAAACAGGTTAAATAACTTGCCCAGGGTCACACAGCTAGTAAGTGTCTGAGTTTGGACCTGAACTCAGGAAGATGAGTCTTCCTGACTCCAGGCCTAGTCCATACTCTTATCTACTATGCCACCACCCAGCTGCCCCATCTAAAGGGGTGCTAGAGATGCTTTATACCAGGCATAGGTAAAGAAGCAGAGCAAAAAATACTTGAAGAATTATTGTGACTTCTCTTTGAGGCCAAGCTTGGCTAGAGACTGTATAGGACAATAATACCTGCCAGTCACGCCACAAAGCTCTGTTTGGTCAACCACTCCTCCTGTTCAGGGCATTCCAAAAGAGGGAATGAATGCTTGCCGTTATCATGTCAAATGACAGAGGGAATGGGAAATTCAGATATTTGTATGCAAGAGAAGAAAGATGGGACTCTATGGATGTGAAATTCACCCAGCTCTGTATAACAATAAAATAGCAACTTCTAATAGCTGAACAAGTTTGGTATAAGGGCATGCAGTCTCACGTCCTCTGATTAGAAACAGAGAGAAAGTGTTTGTATTCTGTTTTCCATTTCCTGTGTACAGACTCCCAGGTGAGTGACTGTGCTATCAGAATAGCCAAGCTGAAAATAAAAAATGAAACACCTCCCCACTGGAATTTGGCTCCCTGCATGAGGGCCTTGCAGCAAATCTCTAGCATTACAATGGTAAGGCTGATATAGGCCTGGAGCATTTATCAAAAGAAGAACAAAATATGCCAAACTCTTTCAACAGAAGAGGACTATTTTTTGAGGGTTGGGAGTTAATACAGGGTGAAATGTTAGGTCTGAGTCCACTTCTTTTTTCCCTCATCTCTTCCAAAGCAAAATTCCAGCACTACCTTTTATTAAGCAACTATTCTATTCTCAAACCATCTACATTTTTTTTCTTGTCTTCGTGAAACTTATTCCTAAATCCTTTTCTCAGTTTGAATACTGCTTTGATTTCCTTTGGGATTTTTTTAAAAACTCTGTAGCACAGAATAAAATGAAGATTGAATGCAGGTAAACAGCAAGAAATGGGCTTCTCACAAGCTAAGATTATATGAGAAACAATGCTTCACACCTGTCTCTGCACAAACATCCTTCTCTATGCAGTCACTGGTGCCAAAGCAAGAGCCCCTCTGTCTGAGTGTGGCTCATGGGTTCCAGGGGAAGAGGAAAGTAGTCCTTCTTCCTGCCTGCTTCCTCTTACCTTCCCTCTCAAAGTTTGCCATTAATAATCAAACACTGATCAATTAGAGGGAGTGAAGGAGGATACTGGCCACTCCTGTGACCAGTTTGTAAAATGCCCTGCTTTTCGTTGATATCTGGAATTAAGTATTCTAGATGAGCAAAACTATGGAGAGTGAAAATATAAACATCTTATGGTAAGCTTGGTGTATTCTCACTCTTGACTGTGTAAACCTCAGTTCTCTCAGTCTCATGCAGTGTATTTTCTGATCTCCCTCTCCTCCCATACTCCTTGGGCCCCTTAGGTCCTATCTTTTAATAGTTCTTTGCTTGGAGATTTTTCCCCTACAAAACCTGGCACTGCAATTGACATCTTGATTTTTTTCCCTTTCAGTGTCTGCCACTCAGTCTCTCAATTAAAATCTCCTATTTCTTTCCCAAGACCAACTACCAAGGAATTGCTTTCACTTTTAGGAGAGGGATGCTCTTAAGCCCTCCCCTTCCTTTCCTTACAACTCAGCAACTTTGTCATTTAACAACTCAACAAAGTCAGTAAAGTGTTTACAAAATTGGAGCTGCTTATCTTAAATTTATGCAGTTTCAATATACATAGTTTAAACAGAAGTAGGTTTTTCTTTAGAAAATCAAAGATTTATTTCCTAGAAATATTAGAATTCTAGTATTAGAAAGTATAAAGCTTAGCACAGTATTGGAACATAGTAAGTAGGTGCTATATAAATGCTTGTTACCTTACTTTCCCTTAATACTGCCACTGTTTTACAAATGAAAAACTGAGATCCAAAGGGATTGATAAGATTTGCTCAAAGTTGCTCATCTAAGTAAGTGGTGGGCCCAGGGCCTAAATTAACTTCTTAAACTATAGAATCCTTGAGGGCAGGAAACATTTGTTGTTCTTGTTTTTTGTATGCTGAAAGATAAAAAAAAAAGTTGGGGTGATTTAGGAGAAATTTTATAATTTCTTTCGTGGGTTACCTCCATACCTGTATTCAGCCTATACGTGTGTATTCTGGCTACTGTATGTGACAATCAATAAGCATCTCATTAACTTGAAATAATTTCTGTCTCCTGAGTTTTATGAGCTGCCAATGTTTGAAGGTATTGAGTTGTTTTTTTTTAATCCTGTGGAAATAGATATAACCGAGTTTTACCCATAGGTATGAGTACTGACTGAGTCACCAAGGAATGTACATTTCAGCTACATATCTGAATGCATTCCCATTGCAACAGTATTCTGAATTGTCCACATAGAAGGCATTGTTCTACACAAACCTTACCTTCCAGTCATCTAGAAAGCATTTTTCAATTCATTTGTAAAATAAAATTTAAGTTATTTAGTTTGGATGTAGATACCATGGGAGTTGCTTCCATTTTGAAACTGTCCTTTTCCTATGACTTGAAGTCCAGTACCCCCTCTCTCCTCTTCTTCTGTAAATTGTATATTTCTTTCCCTAGGAAGATATGGTCTGGATGTTAAAAGCAATCTAATCTAAGTTACTTTTAGATTTATGCCTTTCCTCTATCTATACAATGAGATGTTTAAATCCAGACCTTATAGAAAAATCTGGACCTACCAGATATCCTGACCTCTCTAGCATGTAAACATTTTGCTTCCTATAGAGTGTTGCCTGTAAGATGCTTTGATTCATTGAATGGGTGGAAATTGTCATAAAGAAAATAATTTTCTCTAGTTGGCCAACTAATTTTAAAACTTTTTCCTGTGAAAATGAATCTCTTTTATTCCACAATAGTCCTAAATTGATCTATAATCAAACTAGAAACTCTCACATAGTAAAATGCTAAAACTATTCAGAATCGGCATATGTGATCGATACAAGTCATTGGAGAGGCTTTTGTGGTGCCCAAAACTCCCTTCTGATCTATCCAAAGATTGCAGGGAACATCACTTTTACATAATGTTTTGCTGTTGTTCATGTTCAACTTTTCATGACCCCATTTGGGTTTGTTTTTGGTTTTGTTTTGTTTTTGGCAAAGAGAGTAAAGTAGTTTGACATTTTCTTTAGAGCTTATTTTACACTTGAGGAAACTGAGGCAAACAGGATTGAGTGATCTGCCCAGGGTCACACAGCTAGAAAATGTCTGGGTGTAGATTTCAACTCAGGTCTTCCTGACTCCAGGCCCAGCACTCTATCCACTTTACCACCTAGCTGCCCTTGCTTAATAAATGTTTATTTGTAGATCAGCTCTGAATTCAACCCGTCTTAGATTCAACACACAATGCAAAAAAAAAATTATTCTGTCTCTTCATCTTTCCCTCCAGCACATCTTCTTTTTTACTAAGCCATCAGCATGTGCTCAATATCTACATTCTGATTTTGCTCCCGTGTAGTTGCTAACTGCCCAAG
Source organism: Gymnobelideus leadbeateri (assembly GCA_011680675.1). Taxonomy (NCBI): domain Eukaryota; kingdom Metazoa; phylum Chordata; class Mammalia; order Diprotodontia; family Petauridae; genus Gymnobelideus; species Gymnobelideus leadbeateri. The sequence goes on from WOXC01006418.1 coordinate 105,671, forward strand.
GCCTTTAATTTTTTCCCTTTATACTATCCTCTTACAATCTGACTTCAAAAATATGAGGTTTTGCTTATTTAAAGCCAAAAAAGTGCTTGATTTTTTCTGCCTAAGATACAATCATTCTCTCCTTCTTCTCTTTTGCTGCCAAACTCTTTACCTTACTCCATCCTTAGCTATTCTACCTACCCACCCCACAAGTTACTATGCTTAAAGAGCTTTGCAAACTGGAGAAAATCACACATTTGTGAGCTACTGTTAATATATCTACTGTGTCTGCTTTCTCACCACCTAGCCCTTAACCTCCTACAATCAGTCTTCCTCCCTACCATCCCACTGATAGAAGACTTTTAAAGCTCATTTGTGATCACCAAATCCAAAGGCTTTTTCTCAGTATCCTTTTTCCATGACCTGCCTATAGCATTTTACTCTATTGGCCTCCTCACAATTTTATCTTCCTTTGACTTCCATGCAGCTATGTGATTCTTATTCTCCTTCTACAGTTCTGGGTACTCCTCCAATAGGTTTTCTTCCTTTTTCTACCCCCTTGCTATGTGTCCTCGGCTCTATGATCTTCTCTCTCTAATTTCTCTCCTTCAGATAATTCATCCTTATGTTTCAACAATCCCTTCTCCACTGATGACTCCCAAATCTGTATCTCTAGCTTAGAGCTATGCTGGCTGCAGAGGCAATCCATACCCAGAAATTCTAAGGATTACTGAAGGTGGGAAAAAAGACATAGAATCAAATTATAACAAGGTTAGGAGTACAGAGGAGCTAAAATTAGGAAAAGATACAGCATCTATAAAGGAAAAATGGAAAAGGCTTTTTCCTAGCAGTTCAAGGTGTATTATGAATAGCCAAAGCAAAGCTAATTAGAAGCTAATTGCTAGAGTCATTCTCCTTCAGACCCAGAGACACATACATAAAACAGTGCTGTCCAAGGTCCTAGAAGAAAGCAAGTCTAATACAGCTTCAAAGAAGCTTGTCAGCAAAACAGACCTGTGGAAGGTGATTCCCCAAGTTGCTGTAATTACATTTGACACAGGAAATATTTTAAAGGTGGCTTATAAAAGTAGTAAGGGTACATGTTGGTATTCATTTTGTTTCATTTGTAATGTTGCTCTGAATATGTATATCACAAAAATGAGGTAACATTGTTTAGCGGTTTGTATTGTTTCACAGAGCAATGCCCTTCGATAGGGAATACAAAGATAGATGAGATCCTGCCCTCAAGGAGCTCAGCATCTGATTTGATTAGATCACTACATTTTCCCATATTCCTTCATAGTATAGAAGAATCGAGTCCAAAATTGTGAAGGCTACCTTGTTACCCATACAACATTTTACCCTAAGCAGTGGTAGAGCCCACGTGCTTTGTAGTGTCTAAGTAAAGTGCTCTTATCTGGAGCATAAGATCCCATAGGCAACAAGAAGGGGCCAGGGTACATAATTAATTACTTTGAGGATGGTCTGTTTGCTTGGAATTCACAAATCCTTCCTCTCCTATATGCTGAGGCAAGGAGAAATACCATGCAGCAATGAAGATAAACTCACCAAAAATCAGGAAATGCTATCTGAAGAAATTCAGTCCAAGAAATTGGACTTCTGACAATTCAGCACTCTTTGTATGTGAAATGCATTTCACATGGTGCTTTCTATTGTTGGGCTTATTGGGGCATTGTTAGTCAATCCATTTCAGTCTCCTTACAAATCTGCACTGAATTTGTACAAGTCAATCTCCTCCTTGCATTTTTCTTCTAGAGATTTAGGGCTCTCCTGAATCAAGGTTTTACCTGGATTAAGTTACTAAAGTTAGAACTTTAGTAAATTTTCAGCTCACTCCCAATATATATATGATATTAATCATTACTTTGAGTCTTTTTCTGTGGTCTCTATAAGCAGTTCCTACGGTTCTTTACAAAGAGTGGTGATTAAATCCAATTTTTAAAAATATTGAATGCATAAGTAAATGAATGAATGAGGACAAAACTCCCTTAGTAAACACTGAAAAAATTAAGGAACAACTAAAGAGACTGTTAGAAACTTAGGATCCCTCAGAGCAAGAAAGATTTATTACCCCAGCATGGTCTTATTTATTTATTCTTCCCTTTATTGATCCCTTAAATTTAATACCTGCTGTTTTAATTTTGTTTTCTAAATCCTCCGCAATAATTGGCTATGATGTCATTTATTATAGATAACTACTATGTTTTTGTAATTATTTTTAATTGCAATATTTGAATGTCAAGTCATAAGATCATTAATTTTACAAATTAAGTTCAGATTTTCATCTCATACAATTTTCATAGATACAATTATTATTCAGACAATTCTTAGTACAAGGAGTGAGCATGGGCTCCCTATTGAAAATAGAAAATTGTAATTGTCACAACTAATAAAGGTTTGAGTGACCCTGTCTCATATTTTTACATGAGGATCCAGAATTTGAATTTTTGGCACTAGTTACTCTAGCAGCTTCATGTAGTACACAAAATGAAAAGTTGAGCACCATCAATTAACCACATAATTTAACCATGACACATTAAAAATAATTCTCAATTGAATATAGCGATCATCTTCCTGTCAGAATTTTTCTTTATGTTAACCAGGGAAATGATGGTAAACATTTTTTTCTGTCAAAGGCCACCTACATTTTTAAAAAATAGACACAATTCAGTTCACCTATATGAAAAAAAAAGAAACACTAATTGTTCTACTTCCATATTTTTAAAATGAAAAGCAAAGAACAAATCAGTGGTTGACAATACCAACTAAGAAATATACTTCGGTTCTCTAATAAAGGAATTTTTTTAAGTATGTGAAGAAAAGAGGGCTGGAAGAAAAGGAAGAAAGGGGACAGAGATAATAAAGAAACAGTTCAATTTAATAAGCATATATTACATGCCTTCTTTGTATATTTAGGATGATAGGGTTAAAACTAGAAGGAACCTCCTAATCCAACCCCCTCATTTTACAGTTGGGGAAAAGAGTAACCCAAAGTTCTGCCAGTAGTGTCTCCCCAACTGGTAGAGCCAGGATTTATTTCCTTAGGACAAACAAAGAAGTTCCTCAGGGATGACAATTGTTTTGGTTTTGTCCTGGTGTCCTCAGTATCTGGCATGCAGTAGGCATTTAATAAATGGATGTTGAAAATAACCAATCATGACTCTGGAGCATTTGACAGAGCAGAATGCCTTCTGCCTTTCAGGAGAGACAGAAATCTGTGCCAAGCATTGAGGATGAAAAAATAAAACCTGAAACAATCCTCACTCTCAAGAAGCTTATAATCTACTGGGGTACACTGATAAGTATATTGATAAATAAATGTAAAGTTTATACAAAGTAAATATTGGGGTAGCTAAGTGACATAGTGAATAGAGCACTGGCCATAGAGTCAGAAGGACCTGAGTTCAAATCCAGCCTCAAACACTTAACATTTACTAGCTGTGTGACCTTGGGCAAGTCACTTAACCTATATTGCCCTGTCTTCCCTCCTCCAAAAAAAAAAAAGGTAAATATGAAATCACTGAGAGGGGGACCACTAGAAAGCGGATTATGCACAAAAGGAGAAACCAAGAGAATCACTTGGAGGACAAAAAGAGAGCTAGATATGTACCCAGGGATGTAGAAAGACAAAGACACAGACAATGATGTACATGTAGAAAAACATGGAGAGTAACATATACATGCATGTGGACAAAGAGAATAGAAATACCCATCGAGGCACATAAATGTGAAAAGGCCTTCAGATGGAGAAAGGTAGCAGGAAAGGGAACAGTGAGACTGAGTATGTTTGGTGGTAATTGTTCTCATGGCACACCCTTGGCTAGGATCATCAGAGGCAGTTATTACCTATTGTCCCTCCCATTTGAAATGCCAGTGATATAAACAGAAATTTCATAAAGCCCTTTATTAACTACAAGCAAAACAAAACAAAATAAAAAACTTGTTTCTTTGCTTTTATTTTCAAATTTCAAAAGTTTCTTTTGGGAATCAAGCTGTGTTTGCTTCACCATCAAGTTCTGAGGGAATGAGTAGGGGTTTGGAAAATTCCTTTTGAGCTTGAGAGGCATTGAGCAATTTTCTAGCTTTACCCTTTGACCTAAAAAAACTACCATATTGCCTTATCCTTGTTCTCTGGACTATCAGAGCTGCCCCTTCTATTCTACCTGCAAGTCACAGTTTGAAATCAACATTTATTTCTGTTCTGAGCATTTCTTTCCTTCTTGGCCCCTTTTCCTGTCCCATTCCCACTCCAATCAAATCCAATTTTTTTGGTCTAGCTGGGACCTATTGTTGATGAGAGACCAGAAACAACAAAAGCCCAGTAGGGGGATAATACCTTTAGAAATAGATGGTTAATTTTTTTTTCCAATGTTGTTAGACCTGTGAAGACACAACTGTATGGGGAAAAATTTTCAAAGACTATTTTGTTTTACAGTCCTAATGTCCAATATTTTGTTTTTGCAACTATAAGTTTATCACTCCAGAGTTTCCCTAAGGCTATCTGACAGCTTAGCTTGGGCAAGGGCTCCCTGGTGTGTCAAACACAGGCTTATAATTCTCCGACACACTTGAGACCCCTCTGACAAAAGAAAATAGCTTCTTCAGATCATGTTGAGGTGTTGTTTGGTTTTTTTAAAAGACTAATTCAAAGATATTGACAGCTTTGGATAGCTATCAGCCAAAAACATCATACCCATTCAAGGTAATTAAACATCTTTAAATGTAATCTCCCTCATAGCAGATAATAAAACTAAATTGTGGAGGCCACCAAGAGGGGCGAAAAAACTATAACTGACCTGGACCTTCTTTTTAAGTAGAGACTTCAGAAAAATATAGAAATACCTTTATGAAGAGTATCTAAATTTTATGCTTTACTATGTGATCAAAGGGCAAGCAAGGCCAGGCATATCCATTGAAAGGAAAATAAACTACCCTAGCTCTGAACAAAAAAGGCTTAACTAAATTTATTATTCTATACTTTTAAAAAAATAAGTGCAACATTTAGATTTTTTTAATGGGTAAACAGTACCAAAATTTATTATAAAAGTTTGGATTTTTTTTTAAATTATTTCTACCAGAAGTCAGGAACACATGACATTCTTGAAATACTCTACCCTCCTCATTGTAGACTCAGTTTCCTTCATTACTCGCTCTGAAAAGTAGGGAGCATCACATCTAAGTCAATCAGATACTCCAATACGTCCATAATCTCATTGATTTGAATGTCCACTCTGAAAATGCAACTCAGTACCTCATTAGATAGAATATTGTGTCTGGAATCAGGAAGACCCAAGTTCAAATCCAGCCTCACACTTAACGATAGGACTGCTAGGTGACTCAATGGATAGTGTCAGTTCTAAAGTCAGGAAGACTTATCTTCCTGAGTTCAAATCCAGCCTCAGACACTTATTAGTGTGCCCAGGAGGGCAAGTCACTTAACCCTGTTTGCCTCAATTTCCTCACTTGTAAAATGGATTGGAGAAGGAAATGGCAAACCACTCCCCTTGTCTTTGCCAAGAAAACCCCAAATGGGATCACAAAAAGCTGCACACAGCTGGAACAATTGAAAATTTAATGATGGTGTTATTCTGGAAAGTCACTTAACTTCTGTCTACTTCAGTATCCTCAGCTATAAAATGGGGATGATAACAACATCTGCTTCCTAAAGTTGTCAAGGATGAAATAGGATAACATTTATAAAGCACTTAACACAGTACCTGGCACGTAGTAGGCACTTAATAAATGCTTATTCACTTCCATTCACTTCCTTTCACAACCTAGCCATGCTTTGTCATCCTGGGGAGTCTCTGGTCCCAGTCCTCCCATGAGTGCATCACAGGAGATCTGCCCAATTTGCTAGAGGCCATTTTTGCTTTCCTTTTTCATCAGGAAGATACCAGGGAAGCACTCTGGCACTCTACTCATCTACTTTCACCTTCACCATCTGACCAGCCCATATTTTCTTCCTCACAACCCATTCCTCAATGACATATTTTACTTCACTTATAAAATGTCCTTCTTTGCTCATACATTGCCGTTTGCTCAAAACCACTATATACACCCTTCCATTGCCCTCTGCAAACAGTAGGCATTTTTAATAGTTCAGCATCATGTACACCATGCCCCATTGCCATAGTGCATCCCCAGGAAAATGTTACTATTTAAAGGATACACCTTGGCTTCCATAGAAAGGTAGGGTCATTCAAGGAACTTTGCAGTTTCCCAAAGGTAATCCAACACTCCCTATCCTTTTCAAATGTCAGTCCAACTTGCTATCCATACTGTAAAGTCCATCCCATATGTCCATGCTGATAGACAAATGCTACACATTCAGATTGTCCATTCACATGAGGAAAACTATTTTTATAGTGATTTCAGATCTCTTCCAAAAAGCTGTGCCATGTTCTAGGCATTCATCCAATCAGTTCATGCTGTACACAAATAGAAGCATTACCATCTACAGAAGGATGCCTAACCTTTCTTGTGTCCTGGACCTCTTTGGCAGTCCAGTGAAGGCTATAGATCCTTTCTCAAGATAATTGTTTTTAATACATAAGAATGAAAAACATCAAATTAAAAAGGAATTCAAGGGCGGCTAGGTGGTACAGTGAATAGAGCGTCGGCCCTGGAGTCAGAAGGACCTGAGTTCGGATCCGGCCTCAGACACTTAACACACACACAAACCAAAACCTAGCCATATGACCTTGGGCAAGTTACTTAACCCCAATTGCCCTCCATAAAGCAAAAAAAAAAAAAAAAGGAATTCAGTATGTTGAAAGATAGCTACTAATATCCACATACATATGTATATATGTATAATATATACATTTGTATAGATAAATATAGGCAGATAGATGCAGAAAGAGGAGACAAGAGGTTAGGAAGGGAGGATGAGAGAATATGTCAAGGACCCCAGGTTAAGAATTCTTGATTTACAAATTAGGCAAAGAAGAGACCAAGTTATCACTCTTTGCAGATGATATGATGATATACCTAGAGAATCCTAAAAAATCAAGTAAAAACTACTTGAGACAATAAATAAATTTGGCAAAGTTGCAGGATATAAAATAAACCCACATAAACCCTTGGTATTCCTGTATATTTCTAATGAAATCCAACAGCAAGAGACAGAATCCCATTTAAAGTTACTGCAGACATTATAAAATATTTGGGAAACTGCCTGCCAAAATAAACACAGGACCTATGTGAACACAACTACAAAACTCTTTTCACACAAATAAAGTCATATCTAACTCACTGGGAAAACATCAAATGCTCATGGCTGGGTTGAGCTAATATAAGAAAAATAACAATTTTACCTAAATTAAATTACATATTTAGTTCCATACCAATCAGTTCACCAAAATATTACTTTATAGAGCTAGAAGAAATAGTAACAAAATTCATTTGGAAGAACAAAAGGTCCAGAATATTAAGGAAATTAATGAAAAGAAATGCTAGGGAAGGTGGCCTAGCTATACCAGATTTTAATCTGTATTATAAAGCAGTAGTCATCAAAACTACTTGGTACTGGCTGAGGAATAGATCAGTGGATCAATGAAATAGATTGGGTACACAAGACTCAGCAGTCAATGACTATAACAAGCTACTCTTTGATAAACCCAAAGACCCCAGTTTTGGGGATAAGAACTCACTATTTGACAAAAACTGCGGGGAAAACTGGAATATAGTATGGCAGAAACTAGGCATAGACCATTATCTAACACCATATACCAAAATTAAGTCTAAATGGGTGCATAATCCAAGTATAAAGGATGATACTATAAGTAATCTGGGAAAGCAAGGAATAGTTTACCTTTCAGATTTATGGAGAGGGGAAGATTTCGTGACCAAACAAGAATTAGAGAACATTATAAAATGCAAAATGGATAACTTTGATTAAATGAAACTGAAAAACTTCTGTACAGACAAAGCCATTGTAACCAAGATTAAGAGGGAAGTGGGAAATTGGGAAAGAATTTTACAAACCAATGTCTCTGATACAGGCCTCATTTCTAACATATACAGAGAATTGAGTCAAATCTATAAGAATATAAGTCATTCCCTGATTGATAAATGGTCAGAGGATATGAACAGGAAGTTCTCAGAGGAAGAAATTAAAGATATCTATAAGCATATGAAAAAATGCTCCAAATCACTATTGATTAGAGAAATGCAAATCAAAACAACTCTGAGGTACTACATCTCACCAGTCAGATTGGCTAAGATGACAGAACAGGAAAATGATAAATGCTGGAGAGGATGTGGAAAAATTGGAACACTAATACATTGCTGGTGTAGTTATGAACTGATCCAACCATTCTGGAGAGTAATCTGGAACTATGCCCAAAGGACTATAAGTAATTTCATATCCTTTGACCCAGCAATACCACTTCTAGGGTTGTATCCCAAAGAGATCATAGAAGCAGGAGGAAGATTCATATGTACAAAAATATTTATAGCAGCACTTTTTGGTGGCAAAGAATTGGAAATTAAGGGGATGCCCATCAATTGGGGAATGGCTAAACAAGTTATGGTACATGAATCTAATGGAATACTATTGTGCCATAAGAAACTAAGAGCAGATGGACTTCATATCTGCCTGGAGAGGCTTATATGAACTGATGCTGAGTGAGAAGATCAGAACCAGGAAAATTTTGTACACAATTACAGATACAACGTATGTGTGATGACCAACTTTGATAGACCAGACTCCTCTTAGAAATTCAGGGCTATAAGTAAGACTAATGATGGAGAGCAATGTTTACATTCAGAGAAAGAACTAGAAAGAACAGAGTCTGAATGCTGATTGAAGCAAACTACCTGCTCTCTTTCTTTTTCTTGTTTGGTTTGGTTTCCTCTTTCCCATTGTTTATTCCATCAGATACAATCCTTCTTTATAACTTGACCAATGTCTAATGTGAAAGTATCTGCAGATCCTATACCTGATTGTATGCTGCTATGAGGTGGGGGGGATGGAGAGGAAGAAAATTTGAAAATTTGAAACTCAAAGAAGTGGAGAACTGACTCTTATAAACTCAAAGTAAATGAACAAATTAATACAGACCCCCCCAAAAAAGAATTCTTGATTTAGAGGGAATCTCTCAACTTAGACTCTGTGAACAATCTCCCTATTTTGCTCCTCACCTAGAACATCATCAGACAGAATTATTTCTGTTCTCTTATTATACCTTTTGAAATCTGAGATATTTTCCCCTATTGTTTTGATATTAGATTGATTTCTTAATGCATTCATAGCTGTGTTTCCTCTAAGATGGTCCTCTGCTATGTATACTTGGTCCAGTCTAGATGCTTTTCCCATTTTGTTATCCTTACTGTAATGTCCACCTTCCTATAACTAATGAGTAAGTTTACTAGCATTTATTAAGTGCCCACCATGTGGCAGGTTCTGTGCACTGTGGGTCAAGAAAAGTCAAAAACCTATTCTTACTCTCAAAGAGCTCGCAGTCTAAAGGCAGTGGGCAGGGCATGGAGAGGGGGCAGGGTTGGACAATATGAAATGCTCAAGACTTTGCTCTTAGGGTTCTAGTGTATAGTGATTCACCTTTCTTTAATGGATAAAACTACTTGCTGTAATAATTTTATCAATCCATTAACATCTCTTCACTAAGCTTTTTGTATTGGTTTTCATCTCCATTACTTCTCTTTGCTTTAGAAAATGATACTGCTCAGGGGCAGCTAGGTGGCGCAGTGAGTAGAGTGCTGGCCCTGGAGTTAGAAGGACCTGAGTTCGGATCCGGCCTCAGACACTTAATGCACACACAAACAAAAACCTAGCTGTGTGACCTTGGGCAAGTTACTTAACCCCAACTACCCTCCAAAAAGAAAACAAACAAACAAACAAAATGATACTGCTCATAATGGTCTGACATCTTCCTTATTAAGATTTTACTAATGAATTTCTATTCTAACCTGGCATCATCATGGATCGTCTAATTAAGTTGAAAGGTTATCTGGCTTGGAATTCTCTCTTATCCCCTCTGATACTTAGAAAATCTTTATTGGCCTGAATGTAAATGAGTTTGTACTACTATTATTTATTCCCAGAGTTCTTGACTTGAAATCTATAAACTTGATTTTGTTATTGTTGTTGTTTTAGTATTTTGAAAACTGTTTCTCAATATAATAGGTTTCCTTTGTAATCCTTTGTGTTTCCTTTGTGTTATGTTTTACGCACTTTAAAATATTATTCTGAGGGGTCCATAGGTTTCAGCAGACTATCAAAGGGTCAGTGATGCAAGATAGGTTAGGGATCCCTGTTTTATTCAAATATATAGTCATCAATAATTACAAAGAGTAATCCTTATGTGATTTTTAAAACAAAATGATTGCTTTTGGGAAACAAATCTAGTCAATTTATATTAATCAAGTCATAAACCAAGAGCAGGAGTTTCATTATCTAGCTATGTGGTATTTTTCTTTTTTTAATTAAAATGTACTCTTAAGAAGCCCAGATGGAAATAAAATAGGCCACAAAAATCATGTGTTACTCCTTTGAGTGACTCTTGGTTTTATCCATTAACATCTTCTCTTCACTAACTAATTGAAACCCTCCACACCTTCTCATCCTGCAAAATTGGAATTTTCCCACACAAAGGTAAGAGCAGGTGCTGCTGCTCAAAAAATTTTCTCACCCAAAGCAGTGGCCCAAATTTACTATATTATAGGAGTGTGAAGCTGCAACAGCATGGAATCAGGAAGACTGGGGCTCATATCTCACCCTGGCAAGTCACTTAACCTCCATGCTTCAGTGTACTCATATATAAAAAGAGGGGGTTTAATGCAATGTCCTCTGAGGTCGCTTATAGCTCTAAATCTACAATCTCATGGTTTCCTTTTGTTAAAGAATGGCTCTCTAATACCCCCACATTTCTGATCTAGACAAAACCATGGAGCTAGAAAGTACTGTGCAGGCCATTTCAAACTGAAATTGTACTCTCTTCAAGTAATTCCTATGTCCTTTTAGACATAATTAAATGGGTTTTTTTTAAGACCAACTTTAAAGATCCTCCCTAGAAATGGCTTTCAAAATGGTAGTATGTCCATGTGTCAGATAGTGTTTTCCAATGTAAGATATGGTACTAAAAGAATAACAGCAAATCACCCAACCTGCTCAATTTTAACTTGTCCAGGTTCACACAGACTTTCACAGTAATCCCTTCCCAAACCAAATCCATTCTCATATTTGAGGACAAATTCCTCTAGATTCCTCTAGCCTAAAGAAACTATTTCTGGCAAGCTCATATGGTAGAGAATCCTGTATAATCCTTTTTCACTCTGTCCTTTTAATTTAGAGCCTTATCAGAATGCCCAGGGCCTCATTTTAACTGGAGCTGAATTAAGATTAATTCCAGAAAATAAATGTTATATGTTGTCTTTACATGTATCCATTACTTCTATAATCTCTCCCACCTCTTGCTATCTCCTTTCCTTCTTCCTCCTTCCCTCCGTTTTTCCATTCATTCCTTCCCTCTCCTCATCCTCTCTCCTTCCTGTTTCCCTTCTTTGTTCCTTTTCCTTCTCCTTTACCCTTCTTCACCCTTCCTCCTTCCCCCCCTCCCCTTCCCTTCTTTACTCTATCTTTCTCTCTTTGCCTCTCTCCCTCTAGTCCTATTTCTCTTGTCAACACTTTCTCCACCTAGCTATTTACATATCTTTCCTCTCATAGTTCAGGCTTCATGGTTGTGTCTTTGAGCTTAGGTCTGGGGCCAGGTAAAAATATATGATGGCTTTCTTTGAAATGCTAATCATTTCATAGGATCATAGATTTATAGCTAGAAGGCACCTGAGATGTCATCTTACCCAATCCTATCATGTTATGGAGGCCTAGGGAGGTTAAGTGATTTGCCCAGGCAGATCCAGGATGTTAGCTTCAGTTATGTTAAATATTATATTGAAATTGACAAGACTTGTTCTATGGAATTTTCACTGAAGTGTTACCTATTCCATGCTCAGAAAATCACTCTGCAACTTTATAGAAAGAAAATATATTATTGTAGCTAAAGGTCTAGTATAACAGTCAGAAATACCTGAGTTTAAACCCTGCCTCTGATATATATTGACTATGTGACCCTGAGTAAATCATTTTACTTTTCAAAGCCCCAGGTATCTCCCTTAGACTATGTACAGACAAATTGCTTATCTCTGTCACTGTAGACTTTTAATACCATGAATTCCTCACTCCAATGAAGTCATGAATCAGGCTCAGAGATTTAGAGTTAGTGAAAACATAAGGGATTATCTCTTCCCATCCCTTCTTTTTATAGATTAGGAGATTGAGGTCTAGAGAAAATAAGGAATATGTCCAAGGTCAAATGGGTGGTAAGCAACAGAGATGGGATTTGACCTGGGTTCTCTGTCTTCAAAACCAGAACTCTTTTTACTCTTTTATGCTTACATAAAATAATAATAATAATGCCACCCAACTTTATAGATCTAATTATACTCTAATTATAATTATGTACATATAATTATATTCTTTGTTCTACAAATTTTTTACTCCAAGTTAGAAAACCTAAACTGAACTAGTAAGAAACATAATAGAGGAGTGGCTAGGTGGCGCAATGAGTAAGAGCGCTGGCCCAGGAGTCAGGAGGACCCGGTATAGGTTCGGGCCTCAGATACTTAACACCCATACAAAAATAACTGGCCATGTAACCTTGGGCAAGTTACTTAACCCCAATTGCTTTAAAAAAAAAAAGAAAAGGAAAGAAAAGAAAAGAAATGTCATACAGTTAGCTTCCTTCTACTTCAAATTGTAAATTTGGACCAAGGACAAGATGCTTTAATGTAGAATCAGAAGCAGGAGCTTTCTGAGGCAAGTAGCCAGATATCCAGTCTGGTTTCTAGTACATTTGTGCCTTCTGACTAATTGACTTGTTAACTATGTTAATATATTCATGTTCCTCTGCCTTTTTATTTTTTTCCTTTTAGTACATTGTGCTATGGGATTGAATGCCTAAGATTAAAAAGCAAAGACTCACAGAGATTTTTTTTCCCATCCACCTTCCTATAGGAAACTAGACTTGACATCCAAAACAGCTTATAAAATGTCTGGATATCTCCAAATATTTTATTTCAGCTGCAAATTCGGTTGCCTCTCAAAAGAGGGCCTTTTTTTAATTAGGTGCCACAGCCTAAGGGGGAAAAGCTTCAGCTTAGTAGATTTTGACAGAACCAACTTGAAAGTAAGAATGCTAGGATTCTCTTAACATTCTCAATTTATCTTCTACCATAGTTGTTCAAGTAATGATTAGCTCTGTGAGGACAGGGACAATGACGAAGGTTATTAAATCTGGTCTCTCTCTCTCTCTCTTGTGTTGTCTTTCAGGTGCTGCAGGAGGCCAGAGGGGATTTCTAGGTTGTATTCGCTCCCTCAGGATGAATGGAGTAACTCTTGATTTGGAAGAAAGAGCAAAGGTCACTCTAGGAGTGAAACCTGGGTGCTCAGGCCATTGCACCAGCTATGGAATGTACTGTGAGAATGGAGGCAAATGTGTGGAGAAGTACAATGGTTATTCCTGTGATTGCTCCAAGACTGCCTATGATGGACCATTTTGCATAAAAGGTAAGATGTGACTATTTGTTGTTGTTGCTGTCTTTCAATGCTCACTACTGTTCCTCTTTATAGGCCCAAATAACCCATTTAGTGAAATAGGGTCAACCAGTCACAGACAGGGCTTTACCTGGAAAAGAATGGTGTTCAAGATCCCACTACTGTAATAGGTGTGAAGCTAACTCTATCATCTTTATGATCTAGTAATCCTCACAAAAGCAATAGTTATACTCAATTTCTCTCACATTCTAATGGACAATTGACTTAAATATCACAAACTTGAATAGCCAGTTCTCACCTTGATGAATGGTACAATGATTGACAACTGAAAGATGGCTTTAAGCTTAACTCCATCATATCACTGATGGGGGTGGGGAGGAAGGGGCAGGATACCAAAGAAACAGCATGGTGATGAAGTGAATAGAATTCTGGACTTGGAGTCAGGAAGAGCTAGATTGGAATCCCACATCAGACACTTCCAAGATAGCCTGGGTATGTCACAACCTCTCTAAATCTCAGCTGTAAATCTCACTGTAAAAGGTGATAACAGCACCTGCTTAACAATGCTATTGTGAGGATTCAGTGAGATAATCTACGTACAGCACCTTCAGACATTACATAAATGTCTGTGATAATTATTATCGTTTTGGCTATTCTTACAGTAACTCTTTGACCTAAGTTAATAATAAAACACATATTTATGTGTGTCTTTAACGCTTCTGGGCTATGAGGAGTCTGGCGTCAGTCTAGTCCCCTAAGAGCACTTCATTAGGTCTATTCTTGAAAATACCTAGGTCGTGTGAGTGAAAATACACATTCTTCTAAGAGACACTGACCAAGTGGACAATTCAGGTTCTCTGGTAATGGTCAGGCAGACTGATTTTGAATGGTGCCCTAGTTTCCTAATAAATAGGTCCTTTGACTATACATTGTATTCTTTCTCTTTTCCATTCCATCCTTTGTACCATTTGTAGGATAATCTTTTTTCTTGCATCAATCTGGTAATGATACTCAATTTGTCAAAAACTTTCTTTTTTTTTTTTTGTAGAAGCTAAAATTTATTTTTCTTTTTATTTATTTATTTTTTTTAAACAAATACTTTATTAACTTCTGTTTTACATCATTCATTTCCGCCAAATTTTGAGTTACAATCATTTTCCCCCCATTATTCCCCTACCCAACCTCCCAGAATAGCAGTCCCACAAGATATCGCTTCCTCCAATCTGCTCTCTCCCATACTTTCTCCCATACCCCCATCGACTTTTCCATTAGAGGAAGATGAATCTTTGTGTCCCAATGCCTGCACATCTTATCTCCTAATTATAGGCAAAAGAGTATTAATAATAGTATTTATATATATATTTGAAACATTTAATGTTACGACCTCGAATTTCAGATCCATTTCCTTCCTCCCTTGTCACCCATTCCCTCTGGGGAGATAAGTAATTCAGCATATGTTGTACATGTCTAGCTATGCAAAACATTATCATAGTAGATATATTGTACAAGGCTGCTTATAATTCCCTCCCACTCATCCCACTCCCCCACCTGGTACATTCCCTACATGATCCTGTCCCTCTTTTATAGTGGGTACTTCCAACCTCCCCTCACCCCAAGGATGCCCTCCCATCCATCATCCCTCCTCTCATCCCCCTTCCCCTATCCTGCTGCAGGTTGAGATATCCCATTTAGTATGTATGTCATTTTCTCCCTGAACCAAATTCAATGTGAATGTGGTTTTGCCTTTTTAGCCTTCCTTATTCTCCCCCTCCTTTGCACCCACTTCCCTACATGAGATAGTTTACCCTACCATGTCTCTCCCCATCTCCTCTTGCCACTTTCCTCTCTCACCTCATAATTTCATCCCTTGAGTATTCTCCCTTCCCAACAAATTCAACCTATGCCCTCTATCCATATATAACTGTAACCATATACACACACATTCACATATGTATTCATATGACTACACCCCCTTCTTCCATTATTTTCATAGTGAGAAAGATATCATCAGTCACAGATATTGCTTTTCCATATAGGAATGTAAATAGTTCAACTTTGATAAGTTCCTTTTGATTTCTTTTTCCTGATTACCTTCTCAGGCATCTCTTACTTCTTGTGTCTGGATGTCAAATTTTCTATTCAACTTTGGTTTTTTCCTCAAGAATGCTTGAAAGTCCTCTATTCCACTGAATGACCATATTTTCCCTGAAACAAAATACTCAGTTTTGCTGGGTAGGTGACCCTTGGGTTCATTCCCAGCTCTTTTGCCCTCTGGAATATCATATTCCATGCCCTTCGACCCCTCAGTGTAGAAGCTGCCAGGTCCTGTGCTATTCTGATTGTGTTTCCACAATATTGAAATTGTTTCTTCCTGGCTGCTTGTAGTATTTTTCTCCTTGATCTGGGGATTCTGGAACCTGGCTATAATATTTCTGGGAGTTTTCTTTTTGGGATCTTTTTCAGGAGGTGATCAATGGATTCTTTCAACCTCTATTTTGCCCTCTGGATCTAAAACATCAGGGCAGTTTTCCTTGAGAATTTCTTGAAGGGTGATTTCTAGGTTCTTTTCCTTGATCATGGCTTTCAGGTAGTCCAATAATTTTTAAATTGT
The DNA here is from genome assembly GCA_011680675.1 of Gymnobelideus leadbeateri. Lineage (NCBI taxonomy): Eukaryota > Metazoa > Chordata > Mammalia > Diprotodontia > Petauridae > Gymnobelideus > Gymnobelideus leadbeateri. The sequence continues at coordinate 121,858 of WOXC01006418.1, forward strand.
CTCTCCTGGATCTATTTTCCAGGTCAGTGGTTTTTCCCATGAGATATTTCACATTGCCTTCTAATCTTTCATTTGTTTGGATCTGTTTAACAGCATCTTGATTTCTCAAAAAGTCACTAGCTTCCATTTGCTCCAGTCTAACTCTGAAGGAATGAATCTCCTCAGTGAGCTTTTGAGATTCTTTTTCCATCTGGCAAATTTGGCTTTTTAAGGCATTCTTCTCCTCATTGCCCTTTTGGGCCTCCTTTTGCCATTTGAGTTAGTCTATTTTTTAAGGTGTTGTTTTCCTCAGTCAGGCTGTTGACCCTCATTTCATACTTTTCCTGCATCCTTCTCATTTCTCTTTCCAATTTTTCCTCCACTTCTCTTATTTGATTTTTAAAGTCCTTCTTAAGGTCCTCTATGGTCTGCAACCCACTCATGTTTTCCCCTGGGGCTTTTGGAGCAGGACTTCTGACCTCACAGTCCTTTTCCCCCTCTATGCCCCCAAAATAGGAGTCTAGGGTTGCATTTTTCTGTTTCCTTTGCCTTGGCATGTTGCCACTTAATTACTTGACTTTGGGCTTGTTGCCACACTATGGCTTTAAGGCCAGATAGAGGAATTTTCGTCCCGAACGTGTGGGGGGCAACTTCCGTTTCTGGCAAGCTGTAAACCCACCCACAACTTCCACCCTAGATCACAATCCAGATCCAGGAGGTTAAAGCAAGAGCGATTACCCCCCAAGACTGATCGCTGGATCTCCCCACGATTTGTAGGCTGGGAGCCGGAAATGCCTATGAAAACTACAAAATGGCGTGTCTCCTCAGCGGCTTCTAGCCCCCAGGGGAGGGAGCTGACGCATTCCTCAAATACAGGTCCCAAAGTCCATAGGACACTAACCTCTTACTTTGTCCTAGGCAAGTCTATGTTGATAATTCTGGGGTCGACACAGTTCCTGGTGTTCTGGGGTTCCTCCAGCCGGCTGCTGGCCCTGCCGCCCTGGGGCTAAAACCTCGGCTCACGTGGACCTGGGCTCGGCTCGGCTCCTGTGCTCTGCGCTCTGCCGGCTCCCAGACCGCTGCGCTGGTCCTTCCTGCAGGGTGCTGGGCTGTCCTCAGCGGGAGGTTAGCTTCTCTGTGTCGTTCTGTGGGTGCTGGGGCTCCAGAAGTTTTTCAGAGTCCTTTTTTACATAGTTTGTGGAGAATCTGGGGGCAGAGAGGCTTGGACGAGCTGTTTCTACTCCGCCATCTTGGCTCCGCCTCCTTGTCAAAAACTTTCAGTGGTTTCCAACTGCCTATAGATGAAAATTCAGATGACTTTTTCTGACATTCAAGGCTTTATAAAATATGGCCTTCCCCTCTCTTCCCACTCTCTTCCCTATGAATACACACTGTGTTCACATCTGCTCATCTTTTCATATATTCTTCATTATACCTACAATCCATCCATTCCCCTCCTCCCTCCAGACTTATTGAATCTGTAAGGCCAACTCATGTCACCTCCTACCTCTTCTCCCCGAGACAGCCATGACCTTTGTTTGCAGCTCCTCTAAATGCGTGTATCCTATAACATTATATATAACTCTCTGCACTGGTATCATCTCCCATTTACAGCAGGGACCATAGATTACCTAATTTTTGCATCTAGTACAGCTCTCAATTCACAACAGGTGCTTGATAAATGGTTGTTGTTCTTGCAGTTGACTTTAAGGACCCAAACATATAATCCTTTCATAAACCCTGTATTAGGATGTGAGCTAGAAAATTCATGTAACTTATTGATTACTTAATTTTCCTGTACCTAAAATTATAAGAAAAAAGAGAGGGCAATAAGAGAAAGTTTCTGCTTTCCTGGTTTATGAGTTAAATACAAGTTAAATCCCTGTTTGCTTTGTAAAGGAATGTAAAGCTTTTGGGTGTGGTCTTCAGTGAATGATTGTTGCATCTCTTAATAAGAAGCTTTACATAAACACCCCATTCACAGGGTCTGTGCCATGATGAATACATGAAGAGTTGTTTATACTAGCATTAGTCTTATACAATGCCACCCAGAGAGCGATGCATTGTTGGAAAATTTCCTCTATACATCCAGGCTACATCTGGCATTGCTTTTAATATGGTAATTGAAATGATGTTAGACGGGTATGAACAAGAAGTACCAAACAGCAACAAAAGTGGGAAAGGAATCAATTGGAAAAGACGATTTCACATTAACAGTATTATTATAGAGTATCTTTCTGTTCCAAACAACAGGAATTCTGTGCTTTCCTTGTGGCACACAATTAGGATGAGCTTGTGGATTACATTAATTTTGTACTTGTAGAAATGACAGTCTTGCAATTACCGTTCATTGTGCTTGATACTAATTTCACTGTAGTCATTCTATTGCCAAAGTAATGTCTGAAAGCAATCAAGTAAACACTAATGCTTGAAAGACTCTACTACATAAGTACCAATTTAAAGAAAATCACAGTCCTGGTATTTTTAGAGATTTAGGTTAAATACAGAGGCTCCTACAAAATCCCTGAGGGTTAATAAATATTATGTCTAAATGCCAAGGCAGGGATATCTATCCTTAAGCTTGCATCATTGTTAAATATGAAGGTAAATCAGGTTTGCTTCATTCCTTTGCTCATTGGCTCAAAGAGCTTATCCAATATACATCTAAATACCCTCTTTAAATCATTTCTGAGCAAAATGAGTTTGAGTCAGATCCTATTAGGAGAAAAAAATGCAGAACTTAGAAGTGGGTTTGTGGACACCCTAAGGTGATAAAGACCACTGCTGACTTGGGAAATAGCAATAAGTCTCAGAACAAAGGAGTAGGTAGCAATTGAAAATAGTAACACTTGAACCAAGGCAAAGAACCTAGTCATCTTCCATTGAGGCAAGGAGCACCATCATGACAGTCATTTGAGGCTCTCCAAAGAGTTTCAACTAGCATCTTGGTGTTTTCTCTAGCTACCCCCCAGGCCACTCATCTGCACTCATTCTCACTCTTGACCAAAAGTAGTACCAGCTCAGGCTCCAAAAACAGTCACTCTACTTATTTATAATAGGATAAATTCTATACAGCAAGAGGACTTAAAACCATGACCTGAAGGTGCATTGAAGATACTAGAAACATTTAGCCAAGAAAAGAGAAGACATGATAGTTGTCTTCCAGTAACTAAAGGACGGTTATATACAAGAGGTTAGATTTCTTTAGCACCAGAGTTCAGAACTAGGACCAATGATTGAAAGTTGAAGAGAGAAAAATTGGGGCTTAATATAAGAAAAAGCAATCCAAAAGAGAAAATTCCCTTTTGGTGGCACCATAAGTTGTCCATCAGTGGAAAAGATGGATAATCATTTGTCATGGACCTTAGAAAGGATATTCTGCTCAGGTATGGGTTGATGTAGAGCAGTGATGTCATATTCAAATAGAAACAGATCCCTACAGGCTATATGTTGAATTAGAAAGCTACAAATTAGTATTTCCTATGTTATAGTTTTATTTATTTTTTAAGCATTTCCCAATTATATTTTAATCTAGTTCAAGCAGCACTTGGGAGTTTTGCACATAGTTGTAGCTATAAATTTGATACCTCAGGTGTAGAAAACCTTCCTTTTTCTGAGATTGTTATGAATATATGAAATTCATTCTAGATCTTTTTGACCATCTTTTTGCAGTAGGTTCTCCTTATGAATGATCTTACTCCTTGCTATTACTGTGGATAGCAGTCTAGTCTAGACAAAAAAGACTCCTTCAGTAATCCATTGAAACTAAACCTAATATCTGAGTGTTCTAGTCTGCCCTAAGAGGCTTATTCTTTCTTACCATTGCTAAAGGAATATCTCTGGTCTCCTGTTTGATTCCTTTGTTCTTCTTTCCTCAGGAAGGTTTCCATGATAAATAACAAGGATTTTTTTGCAGCAAGGATCATGGCACCAAGAGGGTAATACAAAAGAAAAACCATTAGATGAACCTTGAGCCTGACACATGACAGGCACTCAATAAATACTTGTTGTCTAGATTTGTTTAAAAAATTAGGAGATTTGAGTTGAAATTTCAGCCCCATCACTAATTAGCTGTATAACCTTAAGACATTACTGTCTTCATCTGAATAGGACTAGATAATATGGGTAATCCTTTCCAGTTCTGATGATCTTCTATCACCTTCAAATCTGCTATCACTTTCCTCAGCTAAGGAGTAGTACAGAAATACAATTGATTCCTAATTATCCAGCTCTATATTACAGATTGACCTTGACCAAGACCAGGCCTGGACAAAAAAATTAGTAGAAACTTTCTGTATCTTGAGACTTTTCACATGCCAATCCACAACCTTGGTCACCTGTTTTCTTCATGCTGTATCCCTCTTTCTACCTTATAAAATATCATCTAAATATTTTAGTGCTAATCTAGAAATAGCTGATTCAATTCATTTTAGGAAAAATGCATTTTTTGCATGGCAATATGTTTGATGAGAACCTATTGGCCCAAGTAAGATGATCAAGTTCGAGAATAGAGAGAACAGAGGAAGACTGAACGCAGAGCCTTGGGAGATACTAACATTTGCAGGGCAAGAGAAATTCGATGAATCACTGAGAAAAATTGGGAAGGAATGGTCAGGTAGATAGGAGAGGTCAATGTGTCATCAATAGCAAGGAAGGAGAAGCTCTCCAGGAGAAGGGAGATGAAATCATTGTCAAACTCTCCAGAAAAGACAAGGGGATCGAAGTTTGAGATAAGATTGTCTGCTTTATCAATTAAAAATTCATTGGTGGGAGCAATTTCTGCAAAGTACTGAAGCAGATTTATTCAGGACTGATTAATGAATGAATGGTGCTGAGATAAAGTCTGTGAGTATCTGCTACTCTTTCTACAGTAGAAGATATAAGAGAGAGATAGCATGATAGAATGAGGGATGGTAGGAAATGCTGCTTTTTTAAAGATAATGAATAACAGATTAATTTGTTATTAATTAATTCCTCTCAGGAGTTGTTATTGTTCAATCATTTCTGTTGTGTCTGATTCTTTGTGACACCATTTGGGATTTTCTTGGCAAAGGCACTGGACTACTTTGCCATTTCATTCTCCACCTCATTTTTTTTTGCTTTTTTTTTTTGGAGGGCAGTTAGGGTTAAGTAACTTGCCCAAGGTCACACGGCTAGGTTTTTGTTTGTGTGTGCGTTAAATGTCTGAGCCCGGATCCGAATTCAGGTCCTTCTGACTCCGGGGCTGACACTCTACTCACAGTGCCACCTAGCCGCCCCCCTCTCCACCTCATTTTTGTAGATGAGAAAACAGAAGCAAAGAGGGTTAAGTCATTTGTCCAGGATCACACAGCTAGTAAGTATCTAAGGCTAAATTTGAACTCAGATCTACCTGACTCTGGGCCCACCACTTTATCCACTGTGCTCCCTAGCTGCTTTGTGCCACCTAGATGCAGGAGTTATTGGGGATCAAATCCTTGAGGCAAAAAAATAATCATAATTATTCAGTTATGGATTTCAACTATGGATTTGAATGTTGGTCAGAGAGGCCTTCCTGGCAGTAGGGAATCAGGTGCAGGCCACTGCCACTCTGAAGGCCAGATGTGCAACTATACATAGTCCAAAAATGTTCTCTGTACAGTAGCCATATCCCTAGCTGGGTGAGGGCCACATTTTTCAGACTGTAGCCCTAGTTCTCTAGTATAGAATAAAATGGTTTGATAGAGCCAAAATGCACTGGACTTGAATTTGAGAGATTTAGGTCCTAGCCCTTGCTTTGTCTCAGACAAACTCAATCTAAGTTTGTACAAACCACCCCTCCTCAACTTGTACTAAAGATACTTTATCTCAAAAATGGAGGAGTTGGAACACTTGACCTATAAAGATTCGTTTCAGCTCACAGGGTTTCTGCATTGTAGTTAGGAGTGTTAGAGGGGATTTATAATGGTATCTTGTTTTGCTCCCACAAAAGTTACTAGAAGATAATCAATAGTTGTGGAGAAGTTCTTGCTTATCTTACTTTACTACTAAAACTCTGGCCTCCCTGAAGCTATGCCAATGGCCAGAGGGAGCTAGAAAGGTGGGGGTCTGGAAGGCAGCTTTGACGTTTGAAGAGGTCAGGTCTCAACTACTCACTACCGCCTCTGTAATCTCCATATAATCTGTATATATTAAAGGAATGTAGAATATATAGAAGGAAATAAAGTGAGGACTATGAGGAATTTGACTAACCTTTGAGAAATTTGACTATAAATACACATACGTATATGTATATATAGAGAGAGGGGGGGGGGCGGATAGATGGAGGGAATGTAGAATATGTATATATAGAGAGAGGGAAATAAAGTAAGGAATTTGAGGAATTGAACTAACCCTAAGTCTACCAGGAAGGACAGAACTTGTAGACCCTCACTCCTGCTCCTGAGTGTGGGTGTGTCCCTCATGAGCACCACACCTGCTTCCTTGCTGGAAGCATAAATAAATACCTTCTTCTGCACACTCTGAGTTCTTTCAGCAAGAAGGGGTTTGTCATTTTAAGGGGTATATCATGTGGATCTTCCTAAGAGTCCCCAAAAAGGAAAGCAGTGGGCAGCAGAAGCTTGTCCCAGGCTAACTCCCTGACCCTACCTGGAAGTCCTATGATACCCATAGCTGTAAAGCTTCTATGCTGAAAACACTTCTTCAGCATGCCAGATCCATGCACATCATTTATTTTCTTTAGCAGGTAGAAAGAATGGAGTTTAGTACCTCCTTAGTAAGAATAATTAGTTAAAACCAAAAGTTACTATTAATATCAGAGTAGGGGCAACCAGGTAGCACAATGGATAGAGTATCATAATCAGGCCTGAAGTCAGGAAGACTCATCTTCCTGAGTTCAAATCCGGCCTTCAACATTTACTAGCTGTGTGACCCTCTTTGCCTCAGTTTTATCATCTGTGAAGTGAGCTGAAGGAGGAAATGGCAAACCACTTTACTGTGTTTATTAAGAAAACCCCAAACAGGGTCACATAAAGTGGGAAATAATTGAACAGCAATAACTATATCAGATAGTTTATCTTCAGTTTTCCATACCCTAACTCCACTTCATCTCACAAGAGTTCCTTCCCTGCCTAGTTTAGCCATTTCCTGATCCTTCTGGGGATTTTTTTGTCTTTCAGAATCTCCATGGGGTCATCTTTCTGGGATTTCTCCTTCCCTGAGGTCAGGCAGTGTATTGTTGTCTTTCCCTCAACACCCCAGCCTCAAAAATCTCCAACTGAATTGGCCTTAAAAAGCTGATTTGGGGGCCATCTTTCTTGGTGCTTGGCATTACAACATTTTTCTTGGGGGAGAGACAAAAAAAAAGCATAAAACATGGAGGAGAGACTGAGACTTTGTTTTAACTCAGAGGAGAATTGTTTGGGGGAATGAATGTTGGGGAGTGGGGACTAAAGAGGAATGTGGAAGAAGAGTGAACAGGTGGAAATGAGAACATCTTGCAACCTATTCTTCAAGTTTGAGACATTTTCATAATATTAACCATTGTTAGAAGGCTTTTTGGCTGCATGTGACTTCTGAAAAGGAAAAAAAAAGCTCCAAGTATCACACATATTGTTCACTAATATTTTTTACTTCAGCTTTCTCAGCAGTAAACAGAACTCTAAACTATGTGTGATTAAAAAAAAAAAAACCACGACATGAATCTCCTTTATCTCAGCCAAAGTCGTAGCTGTATGATTTCTACTAAGATTGCTAATACATTGCTCCTCTCTCATGATTCTAAAAGGAACCTTCTGGTCTCATAAATTGTCCAGAATGTTTTGCTTTTAAATTACACACCTTTGCTGAGCCCCTGCAGGCAGACCTGTTCACCAAATACCACATTGTCCTTGAGCAGTTCATCATGTCTACAGGGGATAACTACCAGCCTTTGACATTCAATTTCTCCACTAGACAACATTTTTTATGTGTATATCATTTCCAATAGGTGGACCAGTCATCAGAGATTGAGCTCATTGCCGACTTCCCTTTCTTAGCATGAAGATGGTATGAAGAACTCTCTACCCCACACCTCAACAAAAAAAAATCAATTTTAAGTGGGTTTTAGCTGATCTTGTCCTTTTTTTAATTCTTGCTTTGTTTTTGTTTTTTTTATTTTTTACAAAGGAATATTTACTGAGAGAAAATAGCAAGAACAAAAGTATAATCATTTCCCTCCAACACCTGGAGGGCACACTCCCTCTTTTCTACCTATAGCACTTCAGTCCCTGAAGAGAGTGGGTTCACATTGTAATCAGAGGCCACAAGGCAGTTGATCACCACAAAGTTGACTTCTAGATGCATTCTAGTCAATGCATAGTGAGGAGAAAAATGATTATTTCTCTCTTGTATTTAATAAATAATTATTGAATTAGAGCCAAGGTTTTGTCCCTCTTCTACTTCCTCAACTAGAAATCAACCAGTGTGGGAAATCTTGATCAAAAACTTACCCCAACTAAGATCTAATCAGATTGTAAAAGAATTTCTAAGTTTGGGCTAATGGAGGATTCCTGTTCCTTGGGTTTACTCAGACAGGTCTGGGGAAATGTATATTCTTCCTTTTGTCAGACAGGTGATATGGAAATTAAGCCTCTTTGACCAAGATTTAGGTGATCCACACTATACCAAAACCCTCATTGTTATAGTGCCCGCTTCCTATTATAATATTCATTCTCTCCCATTACTTGCAGACATATCAGAGTGGATTGCCAACCTTAAGAAGACCCACTCTTCTGAGAGCATATAAACTGTATGCCCACCACCATGAGGAGTTTTTTGATTGAAGGGTGCCACTGACCTCCTTCTTAAAATGCTAGCATTAAAGGGGAGGCTAGGTGGTACAGTGAATAGAGCACCAACCCTGGATTCAGGAGTACCTGAGTTCAAATCTGGCCTCAGACACTTGACACAATTACTAGCCATGTGACTTTGGGCAAGTCACTTAACCCTAATTTCCCTCCAAAAAGCAAAAAAAAAAAAATGCTAGCATTATTAATAAAATGGTAAATTACACAGAAACTGTGTATCATGAACTTTTTAAATGTCAGTCATAGTGCCACTACATATCTCATAGAATCTTGCAACTTTGCTGCAAAGTCAGTCCACTATTGACCTGGGTCCTGGTTGTTCCTTAGACTTGTGCCAAGGAACTGGGTTTGACCAGTCAAACTCTGGTTTGCGTTCAGGTTCCCAGCTATTTGACTACTTTCCTGACTCTCCAAAGTTACTAAGATTGAAGTCTGGATAGTTCTATGTCCACTATTCCCTCATGGGGTGGTGGGGTGGTGGCAGGAATAGACATGTCAGTGACAGAAGCAATGAAAGGGCCATATGCAGATGACTTCATGTCAAACCTGGTGGGAAGAATAAAACAGTCAGTTCTATTTCCTGAGAGGGGAAAAAAATCTCCAAGCAATTTTCTTGGGTTTTAATCATTTTACAAAATAATTCGAGGTTTTTAAAACATTCTAATCCCTTATAGTCATGTTCTCAGTGAAAGCAGCAGTTAGGTGGCTAAGTTAACAGAGAACTGGGCCTAGAGTCAGGAAGACCTGAGTTCAAATTCAGCCTCAAAAACTTATAATTATGTGACCCTGGTCAAGTCACTTAACCTCTGTTTATATTATTAATCCATTAGAGAAGGAAATGGAAAATCACTCTAGTGTCTTTGCCAAGAAATGCACATAGACAATATGGTCTATGAGGTCATGGAGAGTTGAACACTTCTAAACAACTGAACAACAACAACAAATATGTCTAATGAGTCTGCTCTGGTCTCCCCAACTAACTCTGAATAAGGGTTACTTAAAGGAATTAAATTCATCTAAGTATGCTTATCAAAGCAGAGTGGTCTTTGCAATGAATGAATCTTAGAACTCTGACATCAGATTTTATTACATCTTGAAACCAGTTGTTTTCAGTCACATCCAACTCTTCATGACCCCTTTTGGGGTTATCTTGGCAAAGATACTGGAGTGGTTTGCCATTTCCTTCTCCAGCTCATTTTACAGATGAGGAAACTGAGACAAACAGGGTTGAGTGACTTGCCCAGGGTCACACAGTTAGGAAGTGTCTGAGGTCAGATTTGAATTCAGCAAGATTAGTCTCCCTGACTCCAGGTTTGGCAGTCTGTCCACTGTGCCACCTAGCAGGTACTCTACCCAAAGAAGTGTAAATTTTAATCACTGAAACCTCCAAGATACTTTGAGTTTTAGGGCTAGATTTCTTTCATAAGAACCTTGCCCTAAATCCAAATCACTATGCCTTTCATTGATTGGTCATTAATAGATCCCAGACCAAGCCCATATGTTCCTGTTTGGACCCTGGTTGCTCAAGTTAATGTAAATAGCAATTGTTTTTGTTTTGGCCAGAAACACTAAGGGTCTTCCCCTCCCAGATTTTATTGTTTTCAATTCACTGGCATGTCCTGACATCACTTCCATGATGTCATAGTCCTCTGTGAGAACAAAGGACAACTGGAAACCAAAACTTTTTCCACCAAAATTCATTTCAGTCTATTATTATTAAACACCTCCATTGTGCTAGGCACTGAGATTACAAAGAAGATGGAAAACAGCCCCTACCCTCCAGAAGCCTATGTTCTACTGGGTCACATCTCTAATATGCAAATAAAAGATGATATATGATCATAGGATCTTAGAGTCAGAGTTGGAAAGACCCTTGGACATGATATTGGCCAGCCCAAGCATACATGGACAATAAAGAAGTTGAGCCAGGACTTGACCACAAGTCCTCTCATATCATATTCATTGTTAACATGATCATTAATATGTCAACTCTCACTTTACACCTAACTTTTCCAGAATGCATTTATTTCTTGAAATAAGGTAGGATTGTAGCACTAATGTTTGAAAGTTTCTGAGGTCAGATTTGAATGCAGGTCTTCCTGATTCCAGGTCCAGTGCTCCATCCACAGTGCCACCTAGCTTCTTAGAAGGTATCTTTCTTCAAGAGGAAGCAAGCACCCCCCTCCTATATCTGCTTCATTCTGTAGTCATGTGGCCTATCCCTCCCTGGCAAAAATTTATTAGCTACTATTAGGCTCTGATTTTGACAGTAACTGCAGTAATGTCAGGGTCTCCAGGGACTACTAGCTATGAAATTTTTAGGTCCTTTGGAAACTGAAATGTGGGGCTTTAGAGGTTATGGGAGTGAAAACAGGGTTTGTAGCTACCAATATATAGGTTATTCATAAATGCAGTGTTCATAAATCAGGACCTTACTGTTTTCAGACAAGTAGAGCTACTGAGAAAGATTTAATCCAGTCAGTCTCCTTTAAATCCCTATACCTTTTTGATAAAGAGAGGATTAGGGCAGTTAGGTCATGTATAGATGCCAAATAGAGTACAATCTCATTAATTTAGAGTACACTAATTCATAACTGTGATAAATTTTGAAATATGGTATAATGAAGTTTCTATCTATTCTAGCTAGGATGAAAACAGCTTGTTATGAAAATTAATTGCTCAAATAAAATTGCGGGGGGAATTTTTAACCTACTTAAGAAAACAAACTTCTCTTAAGTTACATGCAACTTTTTACATTTAGACCATTTGTTATATTATTAGCAGCTCATTATTTTCCAGTTTTTTGCACAAGAAGGTCTACTAAGGATTGTCTTTTATAAATTCTTATAAACTCTTAACCACATAAAACAATAGCAATAATAATTCAATTATATTAAGTTTAAATTGAGCAAAATGCATTCTTTGTGATGCTGCAAAGGAGGTATTTTCTGAGAGGATTTATTGAAGAAGAAAAAGAAACAGAAACAGTTTGAGATTTGTGTGTCCTAAGCTAATTCCAAATATTGAAAGGGGGGCAAGTCACTTAATCTCTATTTGCCTCAGTTTCCTCACCAGTAAATTAGAGATAAAAATAGCACCAACTTACTGGGATTGTTGTAAGGGTCAAATGAGAGGATATTTATAAAGCACTTAGCATAGATCTTCACTAATAATAGGAGATATACATGTATATATAAATGCTTATCCCCTTCTCCTTATCATCAGCCATTCAGCAAGTAATTATTAAGTACCTCCTAAGGTAATGTTGCTTTATTTCACTTTATCTTTGTGAATTTTATTTTATGGTATAGTGAAAGGTATGCTGGATTTGGATCTGAGAGCCCAGGTTCATATCCCAAGTCTGAAGGCTTTATATTCCTTCTCTGGACCTTGCTTCTCTCAATCTATAAGAAGAAAGGGTTCAATGTATCACTAAACTCCCATCCATATCTAAATATTGTTGTTCAGTCATTTTTCAGTCATGTCCAACTCTTTATGATCCCATTTGGGGATTTCTTGACTAAGATACTGGAGTGGTTTGTCTTTTCCTTCTCCAGCTCATTTTATAGATGAAGAACTAAGAGCAACAGGGTAAAGTGACCTGCCCAAGGTCACATAGCTACTAAGAGTCTGAAGTTGTATTTCAACTAAGGAAGATGAGTCTTCCAGACTCTAGGCATGGCACTCTAGGTAGTCTGCCACTTAGCTACCCAGATCTAAATATAGGATCCTATAAAATAATGTATAGAGAAGCCCTTTGAGAGCATAAAACCATATGTAATCAGTGCTGGGTGTTGTTATTAACTTCCCCTGGATCCGAAGGGCTGAGCAGGTAGACATTGGACAGCTCCTGCCTGTTACAGCTGCATTTGGAGGCTTTGTGTGGCAAGCTACATTATCAAGCTTTGCATAAACCTCCACCTGTTAATACAATGTAAATGTTCCTTTTACAAACAAAGAAAAGCTGTACCCTTAGGGCTATTTAAATGAGCTCTTCCTCTAGAGTCTCTACTGCTGAGCATAGCATTTGTTAAGTGCTAGGAAGCCTTAGACTTAGCCTTTCATTACTTTCAGGGATATTCTCCTTGTCAGTCCATGGAATCACCAAGAAAATGAACCTTGGCTAATCCCCTGCTTCTATCAGGGAATTGTCATGAATTATTTGACCTGATTTGGTACTGTATCCGATCAGCCCAGGCCTCAAACAAGGATGGAGTCCGAAGCATGCCCTGGGGTCATAATTAAAGTCACTTAAAATAATATTAGGATCTTAACCAGCATAGCAGTTCACACAAAATATTAAGTGACTATTAAATTCAAGGAACCTTTTCTGAAATGACCCATTTAATCCAAGTTCTTCAGTCTTTTTCTGTCCCCTGGTTGGTTTGGTGGAAAAAACATGAGACCTGGAATGACAAGACAACCAGCCTCTCTCATCCTGATTCTCTGTTCTGTAAAACTACACTACTTTGAAGGATGATTATAAAAGATAAAGGAAATAGCACATGTAAAAGACTCAGATCCCCTGATGCCAAATCCAAGACTCTTTCCACTAAAAGACAGCTAGGGGGTACACTGGATAGAGTCCTGGACTTGGAGTCAAAAAAACCTGCTGTCATTTAATATTAGAATTACATTTCAAAAATAATTAGTGACCCATTGGATAGAACCTTACACTTGGAGTTGAAGACCTGAATTCAGCTTTAGACACTTAATATCTATATGATCCTGGGCAAGTCACTTAACCTCTGTTTGCCTTAGTTTCCTCATCTATAAAATAGGGATTTTAACAGCACTGGAGTGTCGTGAGGCTAAAATAAGTTCACATTTGTTAAATGCCTTCTAAAAATTAAAGCCCTAAATAAATGTCAGCTATCATTATTCCACTATACAATTTTTCTCTACTCACTGTTTTAGTCAGGGATGGTAAATTTAGAGCTAGAAAGAAGCTTAGAGACCATTAAGTCCACTTCACTTATTTTACAAAGGAGGAAACTGAATCCCAGAGAGAAAAATATTATGCGGCCCAAGAATTATCAGAGCTATGACCTGAACCCAGAATCACTAATTCAAAATCCTTCCCTCTATGCCCTACCCTACAATGCACAAAAAAACCATAAAATAACACAATAAGCTTTTCCCCCCATATTACAGGAGAAAAATGTTGAGGCCTGATGTCACACAACTAGTCAATGGCAGAGCTAGGATAAGCATCCAGGTGTTTTCACTCCAGGCCCGATGTCATTCCCATTGAACAATACTGGCTCCTTTTCTATGTAGTCATAAAGCATAAATCACCTAATGGTATGATGAGGAAAAATTTTAAAGCATTTACAAATACTTAATATGTTCTATGCATTTGACAACTTTCCCCAGACTTCAAATTAGATTTAAAAGAAATAGGAATATACCAACTACTCACAAAATATTCAAATAGATTTGTAATGTTAGACTTCAGTCCATCCATGCCTGAATATCCTTTGTGATTCCTTTCCATGTCCTCTCATAAGTCTGACACAGGCAATCCACCCAAAGTCTAGAGGTTTGCCTTACTTTCTGTTGATATCGAAAGAATTGTTCAGTTATTTCAGTTGTGTCTGATGATGATCTCATTTGGAATTTTCTTGGCAAAGATAGTGGAGTGAATTGCCATTTCCTTCTCCAGCTCATTTTGCTGATGAGAAAACTGGGGCAAACAGGGTTGAATGACTTACTTGGGCTCACGCAAGTAGTAGGTAGCTGAAGCCCGATTTGAATTCTGGAAGATGAGTCTTCCTGACTCCAGGTTCAGCTCTGTAACCAACATGCAGTCTAGCTTTCCCAATCAAAAAGTAAATAGCAATGCTATTGGTGATTCAAAATATTTCACCTAAAACATACAAGTAAAGTCATCACTCTACCCTTAAGATCCAAGTAGACTGATCTTAGACCTCTTTAAAATAGTTTTGTTTTAGTCATGTTACCTTTACAATACTATAATAAATATGGCATTTAACTGGATTTTGCAAGTTTAGGGTTTTGTTTTGTTTTGTTTTAAGAATATGTCTAACTCGTTGCAATCCGATTAAAACTCTATTTTAGGTTATGATTTTTCATTCACTTTCTAGTTCTTGTTTATTTGTTTTCCTGTTTCCATTTGACCATAGATCTAGAACTGGAGGGAAGCTCCAAAACCTTCTAGTGTTCATTTCACAAATGAAGAAACTGAGACTGAGGAAGGTTAAATGATTTACCCAAGGTCACATAGGTAGTGAGCTTCAAAAGCAGGATTTCAACCCAGATTCTTTGACTCCTTTGCTGATGCTCTTTCCACTATCCAATGCTTTCACTAGACTCAAATATTTCAAATGCTCTCTTTTGTAATTACATACAGTATTCTCTGGTTATCACTACTTTTCACATTTAATTTAAAATTAAAGAGTCATTTTCAGAGAGAGTTTTTTCTATGACTAATAGATTTGTCATTGATCCAGATTTTCAGCTTTTGTGCTAACATTCAAATGCTATTACATATCTTGGTTAACATTTATTCTGCTTTATTCACTTTTTATGCTAGGAGTTTAGTGGGATCTTAGCTGCATAGTTTTGTGTAGACTTTGGAAAATGGAAATACAATTTGCCAAGGAGCAGAGAGGTTCAATAGGCTAGACTCACTGTTATGGTCATGAAATAGGACTGGTCTTGAAGGCCAGAGAACAGGTTGCCAGACCCAGATCTGCTGCTGGCTATTTGAGTGACCTTGGTCAAGCTCGTTGGGTCTCAAGACCTCAGAGTCCATGACCTTTACAAGAATTCCCTCTGGAAAATGCCCAATAAATGGTCATCCTACATCTTCTTGAAGACCTCTAAGAAGAGGAAGTATCTGCCCATTCTACTTCTGGATAATTCTGATTGTTAAACTTAGTATTAAGATTTCTTAATTTTCCTTAAACCAGCAGTTCTTGAACTTGTTCTTGAACTTATACTCCCCCCCCCATCATTTTTATAATGGAATTTCAATGTAATTGGCTTCCTTCATAATCCCATCTATTTTATTTTATGGATTTAAAAACATTATTCTGAGAAGGAGCCTGATAGACTTCATCAGACTGCCAGAGGCAACCCTGACACAAAAAAAGGCTAAGAACCTCAACCTTAGATGATCTCTCAGGTGATTTCCATGGGCAGTCAGGTTGTACAGTAGATAGCATACAGTGCCTGGAGTCAGAAAGATTCATCTTTGATAGTTCAAATCTGGCCTCAGAAATTGATTTATTATGTGACCCTAGGTAAGTGATTTAACCCCATTTGCCTCAGTTTCCTCACCTGTAAAATGAGCTGGAGAAGAAAATGGCAAACCACTCCACTATCTTTGCCAAGAAAACCCTAAATGGGGTCATGAAGAGTCAGGCTTGACTAAAATGACTGAACAACAAAACAAAGGAGTTTTCCAGTGCTGACCTTCAGTGGAACCGTATTTGAGTTTGCAATAATGGAGATAGACATGTGATCATCTCTAGAACTTCTATTGTCATTCTTTTTTTTTTCTTTTTGGAGGGCAATTGGGGTTAAGTAACTTGCCCAAGATCACACTGCTATGTTTTTATTTGTGTGTGCGTTAAGTGTCTGAGGTCAGATCTGAACTCAGGTCCTTCTGACTCCAGGGCTGACGTTCTACTCACTGAGCCACCTAGCTGCCCCTATTGTCATTCTATGTAATGAAATAACTTGACCTCAATGCTTTTGAGTAATTATGAAAATAAACTTAGAAGAGCCAACAGTATAAATAACAAAATAAAGTCATATGATCAATACATACCATACTATAGATTATACTGTTGTTGTTGTTGTGCTACTACCCTAAAGGTTGCCCCCTTTCCTTAGTGTTCTGAGCAATTTCCTAATATATTATATTCCATCAACAAGTTATATCTCTTCTCCATCCTTCCCCATGTCCCTTCTATATACTTGAGAGGGGAAGACCCTCATAGTCAGATGTGAACTGAACCAAAATGTATTTAACTGCAAATGCCAAGAAATTTCTTCTATTTTTAAATAATGCCACTTATACTCTATATCTATAATGCTGCAATAATAAGGAAGCAAAGTATTTTCTATTCACCCATTTGGAGGGAAGGAGTGAGGGGGAGACAGTTAAAACAGGAGACATAGTAAGTCTAGACAAATTCCCCTAACATTGGACTCTGCTAACAACTGATTTATAACAAAGCAGGTGATTTATAGGGTAAATATAGGTCATGGACTGTGGGTTTTCTTATTGATGAAATTCATGCTTTGAATTACTGATTGATGGCTGTACAGAAATTGCCATGGCCCTGCTCTGATCTGGGGCAGATAATGCAGCGTGAAATAAGCCTTGATGATAACTGGATTTTACAGTATCCAAACAAATATTGGAAATTCTCAAACTATTGCTCACCTTTTGCTAAGGGGAAAGGGGGGATGTAGGCTGGATGTCTTCAATGTGGAGCGTTCAGTTCAAAACAACTGGTATTTTTAAAGTGCCTATTGCGTACAAAGCATTTGTTGAATACAAGGGAATCAAAAATTGAAAAACAAGTCTTTCCCCTCAAGGAACTTAAAATCTGGTAGGGTTATATGAGGTAACCATGAAATGAAATTAAATCAGATAAGTAAATAACTACAGGCATATACATGTAAATACATCCTTTTTTTTTTAATCAGATATTTAAAGTCATTCATATAAGGGAATCTTTTAATGAGGAAATGCCCTCTACCAATGCAGATCAGTAAATTAGATTCTTAGAAAGTGGTCTAGAGCACTGATAACTTAAATGACTTGCCCATATTCACACAGTCAGATTGTGTCAGAAGGAGAACTTGAACTCAGGTCTTCCTAATTCCAAGGTCAGGTTTCTGCCATATTGAGTAGGAAAGGTCAAACAGGAATCATCAGAGATTCTATAATTATAATAGTATACATTTATAAAGGGGCAGCTAAGTGTCACAGTGGATAGAGTATGGGCCTGAAGTCAGGAAAACTCCTCTTCTGGAGTTCAAATCCAGCCTCAGATATTTACTAACTGTGTGACCTTGGGGAAGTCGCTTAACTCCATTTGACTCAGTTTCCTCATCTGTAAAATGAGCTGGAGAAGAAAATGGTAAACCACTCCAATATCTTTGCCAAGAAAGTCGCAAATGGATCATGAAGAGTTAGACATGACTGAAAAATAACTGAACAGCAATATTTAAATAGTACTTTAAGGCTTACAAATCACTTGACATTATTATTCTCATTTTTCCAGATGAGGAATCTGAGCCTCAGATAAGTTATTAACTTGTTCACAGTCAAACCCAGGTCTCCTGGACCCAAGTGTGGCATTCTTTCCCTATCATTACCCTGACTCTCAAAAAAAAAAAAAAAAAAAGCAGAATTTAGAGATATGCTAACCCAGACCTTAAAGGAGAAGAAAGCTTTCAGCTAACAGAAAAGAAGGGGGCAAGAAAGCAATGAGGTACCATTTTGGACAGATTTGGAAGAAAGCAATATGAAATTAGTAAATGAAGAGGAATCCAAGTTGGTTGGAGATTAAAATATATTCCGTTCTATTCAGCAAACATTTATTAAGCATCTGCCACATTCTAGGCATGGTGCTAAGCTCTGGAGATACAAAAAGAGGCTAAAGACAGTTCCTGCCCTCATGAAGCTTACACTCTAATGAGGGAATCAACATGCACACCAATACATACAGAATAAGCAATATCCAGGATAAGTAGTAAAAAATTAACAGAAGTAAAGCACTGAAATTTCTAGAGGGGTTGAGTAAAGCTTCCTGTAGGAGGGAGGATTTTTGTTGACATTTAAAGGAAGCCAGGGAGGTCAGCAGTTGGAGTAGAGAAGGGACAGCATTGCAGGCATGGGGAACAGCCAGAGATATTCACCAGAGTTGGGAGATAGAGTGTCTTGTTGAAGAGACAGCCCAGATACCAGTGTCATTGGATCAAAGAGTACATGATGGAGAATAAGGTGTAAGAAGACTGGAAAGGTGTGAGGAGGCTAGGTTATCAAGGGCTTTTAATGCCAAACCAAACGTTTTGTATTTGCTTCTACAGCCAATAAGAAGCTAGTGGAGTTTTTTAAGGAACAATACTGTCCAATAAGGCTAAAAAATGTACTTGGAACCAAAGTGGAAGCCCTTGAATGCCTGGATGAGTAGTTATTTCTTTATTTGAGAGGATTTCTGCCTTGAGAAAGAAGTTGAACACAATGACTTCTAAGGCCCTCTTAATTCTGAGATATTCTCATAGTCTCTTAAAAAGAGGGCCAGATTGGATATCAGAAGACCTGAGTTCAGATCCTAGTTCTGGCACCTATCTACCTATGTGACCTTTGGTAAGTCTTTTCACTCTCCTGGGCCTCAGTTTCCTCTAATGTAAAATGAGAAGGTTGTATTAAAATTACCTGGAAGGCCCCTTCCAGTTCTAAATCTATCCACCTTAGGGGGCGGCTAGGTGGTGCAGGGAGTAGAGCGTCAGCCCTGGAGTCAGAAGGACCAGAGTTCAGATCCGGCCTCAGACACTTAACGCACACACAAACAAAAACCTAGCCGTGTGACCTTGGGCAAGTTACTTAACCCCAATTGCCCTCCAAAAAGCAAAAAAATAAAATAAAATAAAATAAATCTATCCACCTTAAAGTCTCTGAACAAGGTATTCTATAGTCTGTAGCCACTAGTATTCTTATGAGTTAATGTCATATAGAGGAATTAAATCCATAGCTGGGTCCCTTTTTTAGCCTAAACAGAATTCCAGTGATTCTGTTACCCATACACTAATCTTCTGATCACAGCATGAGCTCCTCTTCCTTTTTTCAGAGGATAATCTTAAATTACCTAAATAAAATATTTATCCTCTTACTGAGAGTAAAGAAACCCCATTGTCATACAGTATCTCATCAACATACAGGAAGTTAGTAATGTCTTTCTCTACTTCTGTGTCTTCCATGATGCCTCTGAAATGGACCTGAGCCCTGCTGACCTGTCATAAAAACATCAGTAACAATAATAGTGATGCATAGTGGGCTTCCATGGAGCCCAATGTAATCTTGAGATTCTCCCTCTAGAACAATATCCCTGGGAGATAGATGGCAAGTGCTTAGTGGTAGTTGAACACTACACACACACACACACACACACACACACACACACACACACATACACACACATTTGCATGCATATGTATGTATATAATAATTTTGACCAGAAATCTTTTAGTTTTGGCTTTCTCTGTTGCCTAGGGGATCAAAGAGGATTAAAAGCAACACGTTCACTCCATGGTAAAGGCCGGTATAAAATTCTAGCTGTGTACTAGGGGGTCAGAAGATGCTATATCTCTAAAGGCCACACCACCAATTTAGTAGTTGGTTCATTTTTTTTCAGTGAAACATTCTAGCAGATTGATTATTTTGGTGCAGGCCTATGGTTTCATTGGTATAAGGACATCCTAATAAAGAAAGTCCCTCTATCTGTATAAATACGCAACTCTAAGGTAATTTACAGTATTAGAAAGTTGCCTAAAGATACTGAGAGGCTAAGTTACATATCCAGGGTCACAGAGCTATTCTACGTCGGGGTATGACTTAAACCCAAGTTTTCTTGACTCTGAACCTCTGAGATTCAGAAACATAAAGTAACAGCCAGCAAATAATTGAGTTGTCAACAGAATCTTCATTTTAGACAACAAAGAAACCTTAGAGATCACTTAATACCTCATTTTCATTTTGTAGGTAAAGAAAAGGAATCTTAAAAGATGCTAAGTCATTTGCCCAGTCCTCCAAAAAATAGTTAGTGGCAGAATTAGAATTAAGACCCCAGTGTTCTGATGGTGTCCTTTCTGCTACTCCAGACCTTTACTAACTGGTCAAAGCCTCTGATAATCAGCTCAGTCTTTTTACCTATCTACCCTTACTTCCCATTACTTCCCTACATGAACTCTTTGCCCCAGTCAGTCTGGTAGATCTAAATAATTGTGTGTTCATCGAACACTAATGACCCCGAATATCCTTCACTTATCCTGCTCCCATGCTGTTGAACGATATTGAAGAATGTCATATAGTCATGCCAACTTCTTAGGCATGGGGGATATGCAAAGACAAAAGAATGAGGCAGGCCCTACCTGCAAGGATCTTCCAATCTAATGAGGGAAAAACAACATGTACATGTGTCATCAATATAAAATAAATGTAAAGTTATTCAGGAAAGATGGGAGGCACACTATCAGGTGGAGTTGAGAATGTCACACCCCTAGCATTGTGAACAGTCCCAGTTATAGCCTAGAAGACAAACATTCCAGGTTAAGTCAAGAGGCATATTGAGTGGTTCCTCTATGCCAGGATCTGTGATCTTTTTTGTTTTTGATCAGATTATGTTGGTTTTGTTATTTTGTGATTGTCTTTTAGTTCTGAAATAACACATTTATTGTGATTTACATTTTGACTCCTAAGTAGTGTTCACCAATTTCCATATCTTGAAAAATTTAATTAAATGCCCCAAATAAAACCCTTTCCCAAAAGTCCTCTGTCACAAAGACCCAAGAATCTCTTTTTCTCCCAGAAATCACTGAAACAGATGAGCTGTATGCCTATGATGAGAACTCTATATGTGGTTCAGTTCATGAAGAGCACCTGTCTTTACAAATGCATCCTACTTAAAGAGTGTGGATGGCTGTTAAAAATTTTTTTTAAGAAAAAAATACATTTTCATATCTGATCGGTCACAATTAATTACTTTAGTTTTGATGATTATTCTGGGTCAATATTAAGTTTGCAGCAGTAATTGAAGATAAAGAAACACACAGTATTTGGGGAAGCACTTCTAAGAAGGTCTCCTGTTTCCATGCTTATGGATGACTAATTTCAACCTAACCTCACTAATTTCAGGGTCAATTGACTAATGATCCCTTCAAGATAAGGATCCAATTGTAAGTGAAATTCATTGAACTTTTGTAAGTGTTGAAATGAAAACTATCAAAAGAAACTAGACTAAAATATGGCCCTAATGACTCAGTTGTGAATGGTAAGTGGAGAGAATCAGCCACTTTTTTGAATTCCCTGAGCTCATCCTAGTCCAAAAATGTGGTACCTAAAGCACCCCTAAAACATTATCTAAAACAAGGATCCCAAACCAAAGAGCATATTGGACTGCTTGGCATACCTTAAGTCATATTATTCATTCTTGAATCTTTTATTCAGAATGTGTAGAAGCCTTGAAAAGTTTTTATGAAGTGAAATGGAGATTTATATTGCAGAAGGCCAAATAGATTACTGATATATATATATACATATAATGTATTATAGATTTAAACTTATATCTGTTTATATATGCATATATCTATATTATTCATGTAATATATGTGTGTATATAATATAAATATTCATGTTGCATATATTAATATATTATTTATATTAATGCATATCTATACATTTATATTACATGAATAATATAAATATGTGTGCATATCTAATCTGTGTATAAAATATAAATATACATACCCACATATGAAGGAGAAAGAGAGAGAGAGAGAGGAAGACAAAAGGCTGGGTTCATATATGTCATCTGACACATAATGACTGTGTGATTCTGACCAAGTCATTTAACCTCCCAACCCCTTAATCAGTGGTTTCCATCTGGTGCTTTCACAACCCTTCAAGGACATTTGTGATGCTTGTCCAAGAATTTGTAGTAAAAACTCTTAAATAATACTTGAAGCAATAAGTACTTGCCTATGTGTATTATGAGTAGCATATTAAATTACCCTGGGAATTCACAGCACATTTTTAATGTAGTTTAAAGGGATGCGCAGGACAAAAAATTTTCTAGGCAAAAAAACCTCTAAATGAACACAGAATAAATAACTTTCTAAGACTGTAAGTTGCAACAAAGGAGCTGGCATTCACCGGTAGAGAGAATTCCCTCATCTATCAATGTCTATACATGGGTCTTATTCCTAAAGGCAATCTGGTTTTACTATTATATATCATTTCATATATATATGTACATATAAAATGCACATATATATGTAGGATGGGGCCTTTACCTAAATATACATACATAGAGAAATATGTGTGTATATATACACACATATAGGTATAGATATGTAGATATATAACAACACCCCAATGAAATCACAGGTCTCATTTTGTAGGCATATATATATATTTTGTATCTTTGTGTCATGTTGTGCCTCTGGGGTAGAACTTCGGTGGAGGATAACTCATAAAGGAGAGTCAAGATATTATAGAAAGAATTTCTGTTTCACCTAGCAGTTGGACTGTATAATGTAACATTACAGAGGAAGGAGTGTTGGACCTAATGCCAGAAGACCTGGATTTCAATCCTGACTTTGGCTACTTGCTCCCTCTAAAATCATAGAGAGATCCTTTAACTTCTCTGGAGTTACATTTCTTCATCAGCAAAGTAAAGGGCTTCTCCAGATTTAACTGTAGAGCCTATGACTTCTTAAGTCTCTTCCAGTCCAAGATTCTGGACTTAGGATGCTATACTTCAGGCTTAAGAATGGATAGATAATGAATCGCAATGAATAGGACACTGGTCCTGGAGTCAGGAAGATCTGAGTTCAAATATGGTCTAAAACACTTATTAGCTATGTCACCCTGAGCAAGTCATTTAACCACTGTCTTCCTCAGTTTACTTATCTATAAATTTGGATAATAACAGTCCCTCCCAGTTTCATTGTGAGAATAAAATGAGACAGTATTTGTAAAGCACTTTGTAAATTTTAACTGGAGATGAAACAGGACATTGACCTCCTCCAGAGAGGTAATGAACTTAAAATGCAAAGACAGATATCCATTTTCAGATGTGGCCAATATGGGAATTGTTTTTGCTAGTCTATGCATGTTTGTTATAAAATTTTCATTTTCTTTTCTTTTCTTTTTGTTGTTGTTCAGTTGAAAGGAGGAATGTGAAGGACAGATTATAAATGCATTTTAAAATAAATAAATAAAATTGTATTTTTAATAAATTCTGGTGTCAGGTTACTAATATCCTGATGTGTATAAAATGCATTCACAATGAAAGTACAGTCTGAGTAGGGCTATCATTTACTGTAATGAATTGTCTGTATCCAAGAAGATCTGATCTTGAAATGCAGTGTGCTGTACCAAAAATAGTACTATGACTCACATCAGGAGGACCTGAATTCAAGTCTCAGGTCTAATATTACATGATTCTGGACCACTGATCCTTTCTGAGCCTAAGTCTCTTCATTTATATAAAATGGTAATAATAATAATAATAATAATAATTGTATATGGGGACTATATATCTGCCCTTTCCCTTCTTAGTGGCAGCTGAATATAAGGAGGAGTACACTTACCTTTCCCCAACCTAGCCTCCAATCATCATCTTAGAAAAACATCTGTGACTGTACTTGTCTTTTTCCCATTCACACTCCTGCCTCTTATGTATCAGTGGAAGTCACACATAAGCTGTTAGCTGAGAGGGACTCAAACAGTAATTTGGGGTAAAGTGAGAACATTCTTTATGGTTGGCCAAGCATTGAAACTCAAGAGAGAAAGCTAGAGTGGAGTCTTTTGTCTGGCACCATGTCAGCGAAGGAATATGGATTCTAAAAATCCATGGCTAAGAGTAAAGAACTGTGGTATCATTTGACTCATAGTTAAAGCTTTCACATGAAAAACAATCAGAGATGGTGTCTGTTGAAACTGTTGACTAAGATCACCAAAAGAAGAGAACAAGGAGTTTACACAGAGGATTTATGGTAGGGGGGGTGATGTCTGTGCAATATGTAATTTTGATGTGGCTGCCCAGTGCTATAAAAAGAACAGTGAAATTCTAGGTACTCACTTCTCTGGCTCATTACTGTTGTTATTTAGTCGTTTTTCAGTCATGTCTGACTCTTTCCCACCCTTTTGGGGGTTTTATTTTCTTTCTTTCTCTTTTTGCCTTTTTTTTTTTTTTGGAGAGGAGAAGGTAGGGCAATTGTGGTTAAGGGACTTGCCCAAGGTCACACAGCTAGTTTTTGTGTTGTGTCTGAATCCAGATTTGAATTCAGGTCTTCCTGACTCCAGGGCTGGTGCTCTATTCACTGTGCCACCTGGCCATCCCTTTTTTGGAGTTTTCTTGGCAAAGATACTGGAGTGGTTTACCATTTCCATTTCCAGATCATTTTTAGATGAGGAAACTGAGGTAAACAGAGTTAAGTGACTTGCCCAGGGTCACAAAGCTAGTAAGTGTCTATGGCTAGATTTCACCTCCAGTTCTCCAGGGCCAGCATTCAGTGCCACCTAACTGGCTTACTACTATCACCCTTCTAATCTGAGAACAAGCCAAGGTGACTTTAGCAACTTACCCTTGCAGGGATACAGTTCATACATCTCAAAGAGATGGTCTGTATATACTTGGCATATGGTAGGCACTTAATAAATGTCTCATGGTTGGCCTACAGGTCAATGAAAACAAATAGATCCCATTTGAGAACCCAGAGCAGTAACAATAGCCACCAATGAACAGACCTTTCTCAGATACTTATATAACCTCAGTCACTTACAATCATGTATGAGGTAGAACTCCTAGCTGTAGCTCACTAGGGTGAGCTACTCTGTGTCTCCCCCTGAGATTGACAGGGTGATCACTCCTTATCTATATATGCAGGTCCCATAATTCCTTCCTTCTGTGTATCTGCTTCCTTTCCTTACAGTTCTCTGTAGTTCCCAGAAGGTGATACAGTTTTTCCTCCCTTGGTCACATCCCTTCATGATGCCTCCATGGAGAACTCCCTCTTCTGAAGATCATCTTACAATCAACTTTTTTATTTTTCCACATCAATCAATAAAACTTTCAAAAGGGGCACCAAATTCAAAGGTCCAGCTACGCTTATAGTCCTTTAAAAACATAGAAACAACAGAACTAATTCCCTAGGTAACACCTTCCCCTCCCCAAGATGCAGTATGTTAGGTGAAGTACACTGCTTCAGGAGAACTGACCTAGGTTGAGTTAATGGTACTTACCTTATTATCCACAATTTCTATAGCCACCAGGAACATAGGGTCATAGATTTGGACCTCGAAGAGACCCCAAAGCCCACCTAGCCAGGTTTCAAAATCCTTTTTTCCTGTTATGAACCCCTTCAGCAGTGTGATGAAGTGTGGGAACTCTTTGACAGAATCGTGTTTTCAACTAATTGAAGAATATGCTAAATTTTGGTTCAAAATTAGTGAAAATGAAGATAAAGTTTTGTTTTTTCATCTAAGTTCATAGAGCACCTGAAATCTATTCACAAATCCCTAGTTAGGATCTCCTGACCTAGCCCAACCTTTTCATTGTATAGCTGAGGATGACTTGCCCTTAGTAAGTAAGGTAGTAAGTAAGCATCAGAAGTAAATTTGAACCTGAGTGTACTTAACACAGTGGCTGGCACATAGTAGGTGCTTAATAAATATTGATTGATTGATCACTCCAGTCATCACCATGTTTATTGTCCTACACTGCTTCAGCCAGCAATGTCTGTCTAGGTTAGAGGAGTTCATGGGCCCCACATGTAGCTGCCTCCCAAGACATACATACTACTCATCTCAAAATTGTCATCAAGATCAAGTTACAAACATAATGTCATAGAGTAGAAGCAATGTTGGATTTAGCATCAGAGAACCTGGGCTCAAAGCCTAACTCTGACCCTTGTTATTACCTTTGCAACCTTGACAAGTCATTTAATTGTTTCTGGGCCTCAGTTTCCTCATTGTAAAGTGAGGGTGTTGGAATAGATAGTCTTGAAGGTTCCCTCCGACCCTAAATCTTTTGTCATACAATCCTCTGGTGGGGTGGCTGGGTGGCACAGTGAATAGAGCACCAGCCCTAGAGTCAGAAGGACTTGAGTTCAAATCTGACCTGAAACTTAACATTTACTTGCCTTGTGACCTTTTGCAAGTCACTTAACCCCAATTGCCCTGCCTTCTCCCCTCCAAAAAGAAAAAAAAAACCCTTGGCAAACACATACATGTAAACTCTTATTATTTTAACTCAATAGCAAGACTGAACATGGAAAGGAGGAAGGATTTCCCTGAGACATCAAGAGAAAAAAGAAGCTGTAGACACTGCTTAAAATGCCACGGGTCCCACTTCAGCTCCTTTATTTGTGAGACTTCACATTCTCTAGCTGCTTCTGTGACCTGAAGTCTTTCCTTCCATGTAACCTTGTATGTGAGCACCTCCCCAGCATCCTGACATCAGGACCTTAGACCTAAAAAAAAAATACAGTAACCAAAATCACAGTCCTAAGCCCCTTCACCTTCCCCCACCTTTCTTCCTAAATACCCCCCAAAAAACCCTGCTTTCTTTCATTTTCTCCCCAGACTAATTAAACTTTTTTCTCTTTGAAGATTTCCCTTTTGCCAGAGATACACAGATGCTGAGGACATGGTTAGTTTCCCCACACACTCAGCATAGCAAGCTAGTCAAGCTGAGTCTAGTTTTGTATTCAACTGGGCTCCCCAATTTACTCGGAGAGGTCAGATCCAATTAGAGTATAATCAGGGACGGCCTACAGCATGCATTTGAAATCAACATTTACTGGCAAGCCAACTTCCCTGGAAACTAGAAAAGGAAACTGAGGGAGGAGAAATGGTAAAGCAATCTATTATTATTAAGGCTCCCCTCCCCCCCACCCCCACCCCCTAAGAAAAAGGAGGAGGGAGGAGGAAAAGAAAGAGGAGCGGGGGAAAGTTCCTGAAAGGAAATGTCATCTGTGGCACTGATAAGCTATTCCAAGGACAGATGTTACAGGCAGAAAAGCTATATAAGTAAGATGGATATAGGCGGCTTGTGCTTTTCTGAATTAGGCTGCTGTATATCAGGAGCAAGATGAGAAAACTTTAAGCTGGAAGTCAGAACCTTTAGATTTCTGTGTCTGTGAAAGGTTTGCCCAGGCTCTGAAAAAGCATCACATAGCTTCAAGCTGTGATGGAAAGATCCGATTCTCCCATATAACGCTTTGCATTGTTCTCCTTCCTCAGACCCCACCCCAACTTTACTGTGCTTCCCACTGGAATGCATATTGGCATTTCCCATTGGAGTCAGAGGGCACCACATGTTGCTAGGCAACAAGCCCTCCTTGGACAGACATTCTGGGAACTCTGGAAAAGAGTTGGAGGAGGGACGTTTTAGGCTTTCATGAAGTGGGGGGATGACCCTTAGTACTCAGTAGGAACATGGGAAATTATTTCATAGCTTTTTCTTACATTAAAAATAGGCTTGGGGTGGCTAGGTGGCGCAGTGAATAAAGCACCAGCCCTGGAGTCAGGAGTACCTGAGTTCAAATCCGACCTCAGACACTTAACACTTACTAGCCATGTGACCTTTGGCAAGTCACTTAACCCCAGTTGCCCTCCAAAAAGAAAAAAATTAGGCTTCATTAAACTGCCTAACACATACTAGGCACTTAATAAATATTTGCTGGTTAAAATGAGGCAGCCGGGTGGCACAGTGATAGACCACTGATCTGATCCCTTCCAACTCATCTTTGATTCCAATGGGTTCCGAAAGCTATTGATCTCATTAGAATATAAGCTTCTAAAGGGCAAAGACTGCTTCTATTTTACCTTTGTATCATCAATAACTGGGGCAGTCCCTGACACAATTACTCACTGAATTAAACTGAAGTTCTTCCTTGCTTTGGATTTTTTGTTTGTTTTCTGTGGGGAAATAAGGTCTTTCTCTTGTTCTTTTAGTGTCTTAGGAAGGAAACAAATGAATACTTTCCCCAAATCACAGTTTCATGTTGGAAAATATTGACAATTTTGAACTTTTAATTCTGCCTCTTAGCAGGCTCTAACGTCTTGAAAACTGACAGAATAAATCATTAGCTACTAATGCCTTGAAGCAACATATACTTATTTGCTACTTCAAGAGATCTAGATTTTCAGTAGCTTGGCAATCTCTATTGATACAGATGGCACCTTCTTAATGCCTTATTTCATTGATTACTCTACCAAAATATCTAGATACATGAGAGAATGATAGATAATCATTGTCTGGTGGCCAGTTTTCTAGTGGATTCTCCAAATTTAACCATCTTGATCTTCAGAAGGAGGAAAAGAATCCCCCTGAGTCTCATGCTCAGAGTCTTGCTATCAAATGAACAAGACCCTCCAGGATTTATATTCCCCAGTCAACACTTGCAAACCAAGTATCACCTGCATGTCACAGTAAAGTATTGGAGGAAAAAGTTTTCAAAGGAAGCTTTGTATACTTACACAATTTACTTATCTGCTTTCTGTATTTCAAATAAGGAATACTTTTTAAGGCTAGTTTTCTTCCCAAAAAACAAATGGTAGCTACTTTTAAAGGAATCATTACCCATTCTAATACCTCATTGTTAAATTTGATTCTTCCCTTTTCCTCACTTCTTATATTCAATCAATTCCCAAATGCCCTTGAATCTACTTCCTCATTGTTTCTCCCATCCATGTTTTTTTTTCCTCTTCTCTCATTGGCAGCACCCAGTAAAGACATTTATTACTACCCACTTAACTAATATGGTAGTTTCTAAGAGATCTTCCTGCTGCCGTATTCTCTCTCTTCTAAAACATCACATTTTTAAATTGAATCTTTCATGCTGCTGTCATATTAAAGTTTCATATGCAGAGATCTGGTCTGTTTACTCCAATCAAGCTCTGCTTACTTACAAAGGAAATCAGTGAACCAACTAATCTTTATTAGGAACTTACTATGTACCGGACACTAGTAAGTGCTGGGGATAGAAATAAAGGCAAAAATACCCCCTGCCCTCAAGAATCTTTTGTTTTAATGGAGGAGATAGCATGTACATAAATAGGTAAAGATAAGATATATACTGAGTATTAAGAAGGTAAGTAGAAAGAAGGGGTTGAAGGGGAGTATAGGAAAGACCTACTGTAGAGGGTGGTATTTGAGTTGAGTCTTGAAGAAACCCAAGGATACTTAAAAGTGAAAATGCATAGGGAGATCTTTCCAGGCATAGGGCTCAGCCAGTGAAAGGTCATAGAGGAGATGGAATGCTGAACTTGAGAAATAGCAAACAAGTAGTTTATTCCACCAGGCTTAGCATTTGGGAAAAAGCATTTGCTTCTAGATCTTTTCTATGATAGAAAGCACTGCTATAAATACCTTTGTACATCCATGTTCTTCCCCTTGGTCTTTGAATTCTTTGAGGTGTACACCTAGTAATGGCTAGTAGCACTATCACTGAGTCAAAATATGGGAACAGTTTAGTGACTGTAGCAGCAAACACCCTAGCATACCCAGGATAGCATCTAGCACAGGTTCTTAGATCTGCTTTTCTAAAGGAAAGCAACTCAAAATGGGTTAATAATCTTACTTTAATCAATCAAACATCTATCATTTACCTAGTTCAGGGGAAAAAGTCAGCACCCCGAACTTCAGAGAATACAAACAGAAGTTACAATAGAAAATAACGCAATTTAGCAGATAGGGTTTCCAGATGTCTGACCATTACATCCATACCTAGGTAGTTACCAGAGAAGGAAGCACCAACATTTGGGTTTTCAAAGCCAGGGGGCTCAACAGCTGCCCAGAGTCTCATCTGTCCAAGTCACACAACTTTTCCCAAAGTGAGCCCCAAAGCAAAACCTCACATCAAGGTATATATAGCCTTCTCCTGGCTCAGAGAATGTCACAACCCTCTTGACCCACTATTCAATCACAAAGTAACAAGGTGTGGGCATTCCTGAAAAACAAGCCTCCTACCACAGGTTCCATGTGACCACATTCAGCCCATCAGGGGGCAGAGTATATTTTCAAATCAGGGAAGGTTCTCAGAGTCACTTAAGCCTATAAAAGGGCCTAGGGGCAGGGAAGATCTTCAGATTCCCATTCCCATAACAGTGACCTTGAGGAGAAAGTTCCAAATTTACTTCCAAATTCAGTCCTACCATCAATACACTCGTTCTCTCACAGTGCCTCCAACAACTGCTATTTTCTTTCTTGTCATCTTCACCGATCTGATGGCATAAGGTATGTGGTAGAACCCTAAAGTTGTATTAATTTTTATCATATTAGTGATTTGGAGCATTTTTCATATGTTTATTAATATCTTGATTTTCTTCTTTTGAAAACTGATTTTCAGTCCTTTGATTACTGGGGAATGGCTTTTTTTTTTGCTTTGGGGTGTTGGTTTAGCATTTTTTTTATCAATTCCCAGCTTGCATCTCTTTGATAAATTCATATTATAACATTTTGTATTATAGTAATTTGTGTATGGTTGTATCCCTTTATTAAGCTCTAAACTCTCTGAGGAAGGTTCTGTGTATCATCTAAACTTTGTATCTTCCCTAGCACCTAGGCAGTCCTATACACAATAGTTATCAAAATGTTTGTACTTAAAGGGATCCCTAGCATTTGCCATCTCTTAAATTCAGAGATAAATCATGGGACAAATCATAGCCCCTGAACACTTGGTCAGTGGAATGGCAGCTTATGATCAGGGTAACACAGTGACTTCTTTGAAACTCTCTGCCCTGTGGACTCTGCATGGCATCAAAAGTGGTTTGCAAGAAAAATCTCAGCTTTCTATAGCTACAGCGTGACCTGCCTTCTCAGAGATCTGCAATCATCTGAGAATTCAGCTATCTGTCTTTTATCAGAGGATGGTCAAGTCCTTGAGTTGCCTCAGGTGGAATGCCATTAACTTCTCATGTAGCTATGTCATCTTTAACACCTCACTCCAAAGAAAGAAAGGAAGAAAGAAAAAAGCTAGCTCTAGATGTAATTTTGCTAAAAATCACTATATTTTTATATACTTACCAAAATTGTTCAACATGAAAGAGCATATTTTCCATTTGATGAGCAAGGCTCCAGCTGTGATATTCCCATTAACATTAAAGCTCACATACAGAGAGCAGCATATACTCAAAAGAGGAAAGAAAGTTTGAATAACATAAAATGTTGGTGCCAGCAAGTTTGGAGCCATGAATTTCCTAACAGATTGCATACTTTCAAAACAATAGTTGGAGAGGTTATCTTCCTCCTACTCTGAATGTATCTCATATGTATGCATATATGTGTGTATATATGTATATATGTGTGTGTGCACATGTATATATGTGTGTGCACATGTATATGTATGTGTGTGCACATATATACACACATATATAGGTATGTAGGTATATATGCATATATGTATGTAAGATTGTATGTATATATGTATATGTGTGTATACATATCATCTCCTCCATTAAAACATAAGTTCCTTGAGGACAAGGGCTGTTTTTGTCTTTCTTTGTATCCCCAGTACTTAGCAGATATATACATCATGAGTCAAATAAGTGAGGCAATTAAGACATGTATAAAAGGTAGTTCTGGTTATTTTTTCATCTTATTTTATGTAAGAGGTTTCATTTCCATGTAATCATTATTGATTGATAGTAAAATAAGCATGGGTTCAGATTTTACAACTTTGAATTTTTCAAATCTTTCTTCCATTTTGCATAGAAACTTAAGTTTGATATTTTAATATTTTCCATCCCCAATCAAAGTATAAACAATTATTTACTATGTGATCATAACTATTGGGGGATCATTGGCCCTTTGGCCAGTCCTGTGGAAACTGTGGGACCCTTCTCAAAATGATGTTTTTGAATGCATAAAAAATAGGATTGTAAAGAAAACCAATCATATTGAAATAGTTATTTTTTAAAAAATTAAGAAAACAAGTTAATGGACCATAGGTTAAAAATACCTGATTTAAATTGATGTTTAAGCTTAATGATAAGAGCCTAAATATATCCATAATTTAGTAATTGGCTAGAGTTTTTTTTTTCTTGCTAAGGAAAAAGGGAAGTATAATAAGAGAAATTGTAATGTGCTGCCTCCTTTTAAGAAATTAAAAAAACTTGGTTTGCTTGTTGCTAAGGGCAGAAAAATTATGGAAGTCATAGATCAGATTTCTACTCAACATAAGCACAAATTTCCTAACAATTAGTATTGTTCAAAAGCATATTGGACTTCCTTGGGTAGTAGCCACCTGCTAATCACTAGACTTCTTCAAAGAGAAGCTGGTTCGATATTTGTCTGAAATGATATGAAAGAGACTGCCATTCATAAACAGATTAGACGTGAACTGTTCTGAGATCGTCTAGCTCAGATCTGACCACATATAGGTCATGATGCACTGAGATCATATTTGTAAAGCACTCACAGTATTTGGCACACAGTAGGTGCACAACAAATGTTTATGCTTATTCCATGAGAAATCAGTAGTGATCTTATAACCAATTCACCTGTATGATTCCAGAAAGGTCAGATGCTGACTTACCCATTCAGAAAATATCTTGCAAACCCCTACTCTGCATAATGCATTATGCTAGGGACTAATGGAGAAACAATGATACAAAAAAATCAAATAGGATTTTGTTCTCTTTCAAGGAGGGAAGATGAGATATACAAGCAGATAACTAATACAAAGTTGGATATAATTTTTTAAT
Source organism: Gymnobelideus leadbeateri (assembly GCA_011680675.1). Lineage (NCBI taxonomy): Eukaryota > Metazoa > Chordata > Mammalia > Diprotodontia > Petauridae > Gymnobelideus > Gymnobelideus leadbeateri. The sequence goes on from WOXC01006418.1 coordinate 155,119, forward strand.
TCAAAAAAGAGTATGATAATCAAATCACCCAATTGGCTTACATATCCTAAACAACTGAGTCCTCTAAAGTTTTCACAACTGGACCAGAGAGTCAAATGAACAAAGAAAAAAGGAGTATATTTCACAGTGCATTCTAGTTTTAAAAAGAATTACAGGAAGGAAATCATCTTCTAGACTGAGATTGTCTACCAATTAACTAATAAATTTAAGTAAGTTTTAATAGAGGCAAAGGCTTAGTTCCACTGCAAACTATAAGGCTTAACAGGACAGTAGTGAAGAGGTAGAGATATCTACTCTCCAAAGGGACATTGTAGAAGCCAAGCATTTCAGTTTGTGAGTGAATAAGAAGCAATTTGTTTAGGTAGCATTATATAGAGAATATGAAGGGAAATAAAAGCTCCCATTGAGTTAGAAGCCATTTAATTCTTTGTAGATATTGCTCTGATGGATGTTTCATAATCCCATTTATTAAGAGGTAATGATAAAGATCTCAGAAGAATAAAAATTATAGATTACTTAAAGGGCAATGGAAAAACACTTAGTGATTATAAGTCGACTGTTGCTTATTGCCACCAATGAATTGTGAGAAAGAAGGGGCATAAAAACCCTTAAAAGCATGATGTCTAGAATCTAGGATCAAATATAAAGTCCTCTATTTGGCATTTAAAGACCTACATAACCTGATTCCAGCATAGCATTGCAGGTTTATTATGCTTTCCCCTTCCTGTACTGTACAGTCTAGCCAAACTGACCTTCTTGTAAGTTTCTAACACAGGCCATTCTGTTTTCCCATCTCTTTGTCTTTTCATAGACTTTCATGCCTAGATAGAAGCTTGTCTTCCCTCACCCTCTTAATATCTTGTTTCCTTCAATGTTCAATTCAGACTCCTACTTGAAGCCTTTCCTGATTCCCCCTGGCTATTAGTGTCTCTACCCCTACTTACTTCATATTTAGTTTGAAATCATTTTTATATGATTTTACATACTTACATGTGTATATGTTGCTTCCCTTGATAGTATGTAAGGTCTTTGAGAGCAGAGACTGTTTGATTTTTACCTTTGCATCACTGATACCTGCCTTAATGCATGGCACATAGAATGTACTTAATTCATATTTATTGATTAATATATGACAAGAAAAGTGGCAGGTCATCATTTAGTGAGAATAAAGGATAAATGAGGGAAATTCCAATCCATCAGTTATATTGGTGACCATAAAAGAAAATTTTAAATTCAGAGGGAGTGCACTGAGTAGATACCCTGTGGAGTATTATGTTAGGACATAGACCAGAGTTTCCTGGGATGAGAATATTTAGAAAGTGAATGCCAGTGATGAAGGTATTGTTGTTAACCAAAAGATTAATTTAAAAAAATAGTGATTTGTCTGATTTCTCTCACCAAGTCTACCTCTAAAAGAGAAAACTGAATTTATCACTGCTAGAAATAAATGAATACTACTTACTAGTTAACAAGTACGCCACCAGCAGGTAATTAATAATCTACTGAGGTTCAGCATGCCATACAATGCTTAGTAAACCTTAAACTTCTTATAATTTTTTATGACTGAACCAGTGTTTTCACTGATATAGGGAGCTCCAAGTGAGGAATTCTACCAGCACAGATTTGTATATTCTTTGCAACTTAGAAAATGGCTAGAGTTCAGAAAAGTTAAGGGACTTACCCAGGGTCTCAGAGTCAATATTTGTCTGAGTCAGGACTTGAACCCAGGTCTTCCTGATGCTGAATCAGCTCTTACTCTACTATGAATGTAGACTTATTATTATTACTTTGAAGCTGTTGTACATTCTGCACATGTGTCAGGAAGTGTTTGCACTGCTACAACTTGGGATGCTCCAGAAAGTATAAAACAATTAAATTCTTGATATAAACTATCTGCCTCAATCAAAGCCATAAATGTGCCCCTACCTCTTCTACCCTCTTTCTCTTAAGTTGGAGCAACCACCTTACTTACCCTCGGGTTAATTTATAGAAATTAAAGTGATATATTTTACAGGTCAATCTCAAGAAAAATGCCTCTCACTCAAACTTAGTTCACCATACTTATTCTTAGATCATTGTGTACAGAATTAGGCATTTAATTAACATTATCTAGAGACTGTCTTGACCTTTATAATGATAAAGATATGTGTGTTGATATGGGGTACAAAATAGTAGGTGGTATGGTGGTCTAACAGTTAACAACCATTCTTGAAGGACTTACTATATGCTGGATATGTGAGTTAGGCACTGGGGAAACAAATACAAGAAGGACAATTTCTACTTACAATAAGTTTTCATTCTGCTGTTGTACTGAGGACAAAACAAATACATATATTAGAATATGCAGAATAAATATAAAAAGAATAAATAGAAATCTATACAAAGTCATTAAATACAAGGTTGGTTGGTTATTGTCCATTCTTCAAGAGAACCAAAATGATATCACTATATTGGAGTCAAGGTACAGTGTTTCTGATTGTGGTTGGTCAGACCATTATAAGCTCAGAAAGCTCTATCACAGGTCAGGCACAAAAGTCCATATGAACTTTTGGAGTGGAAATGTGTCTAAATTTGTGTATTTCACATTTCTTTTGAGCTACTACAATTCCGCTTTGCTCATTCAGCACAGCACCTTCTTTGATGTAGGCATGCCATATTGGGTAGTCCTTTGCCAATGTCTCCCATGTCACACAATCAATTCCATAGTTCTTCAGATGGACTTGAAAGTGTCATTGTATCACTTCTTCTGACTTCTATGCAAGAACTTGTCTTATGTGAATTTTCCATAAAGTGGTCTTTAAGCAAATGTACATCCAGCATTTGAACAACATGGCCAACTCATCAGAGCTGTGCTCTCCAAAGTAGAGTTAGAATACTTGGCAGTTTAGCTTGGAAAGGACCTCAGCGTCCAGTACCTTATTTTATCAAGTGATCTTCAGAATCTGCCTAAGATAATTCAGATAGAAGTGATTCATTTTCCTGGCATGGTATACTGTCCAGTTCATACAGGCATTCAACAATGAGGTCAACACAATAGATATGTAGACTGTTTGATAGATAGTATGATATCTCTTCTCTCCCACCCTTTCCTTTGGAACCTCCCAAACACTGAGCTAGCTCTGGCATTGTATGCATCAACTTCATCATCTATGTGTACATCCCTAGAAAGTATACTGCCAAGGTAAGTGAACCTATCCACAGCATTCAATATTTCTCCACTTACTGTAACCATATGTTTCTATATATGGGTGTCATGGTGCTGTTGTTAGATCAAAATTAGCACAATACTAGGAAGTTTGGGGAAAAGGAAATGGGTTTCCAGGATCAGAAAAGGCTTCATGGAGAAGCTGTGTCTTGAAAGAAGAGAATTCTCTTAAGTAGACATAAGGAGAGAGTGCATGATTGGCATGAGGAACAGCTAGTGCAAAGGCATACATACAGGAGTTGTAGTATTTATCATATATGAGAAAAAGAGAGATAAGTTTAGCTGTATCATAGTGCAGGATTGGGAATAAGGGATGGTGAGGCTGGGAAGACATGTTGGAGTTGTGTTGAGAGGTTTTAAAAGCTAAATAAAGGAATATTTTTTTACTCAAGTCAATACTAGATCCACTGATGTGTAATGAATAGGAGAATGTCATGGTCTGATCTTCACTTTCAGAAAAATCATTTTGACAGCTGTGTGAAGGATGGATTGGAATGGGGAAAGACTTGAAGCAAGGAGACCAAGTAGAAAACTCTTGCAATAATCTAGGCAAAGGTGATGGGAGACTGAGCCAAAGCCACAACTGTGTCAACAGAGAGAAGGGATTGGCTTTGACAAGTGATTGGATATGCAGGGGAGAGAGAATGAGGAATAGAAAATGATGCCAACATGATAAATCTGGGAGACCAGAAGAATGGATACCTTTAAACAAAAGAAGGAAAGTTTGGAAAAGGAGTCAATTTAGAAGGATAACAAATAAATTCTATTTTGCAACTTAGGTCCACATATGCCAAAGTGGAGGTGTCTCTGGGGTATACAGTTTGAAACATTGGACATAGGTAACTGGTGAATTTCAGAGAGAGACTAGTAATCTGTGAGCTATTAACATAGAAATGACCATCAAATCCATGGGAACTGATGAGGTCTCCAAGAGAGAGAAGTTCACAATTTCATATAAAATCATCTTTTTTTTTATTCTTTGTACACTGAGCTGTTCATGTTTGTAAGTGGTTGAGTTCATAATAAAAAAAGAAAAATTAATAGGCACTAGCTGGGAGTAAGTAAAGAGAAATTATGGCATCTAAGGGTCATATGGGGTTAGGTTAGGAATAAGAAATATTTTTCTTACACAAATGAGGTGCAAGAGAAAGAAATAATACAGAGGAATTAGATGAGGAAGAAGGACTGTTAGTTCTGGAAACCTACTTTCATAGGGAATGGGTTTAAGAAGGAAACAATACATATCTGAAAGTTTTCTAAATTTAGAAAGAAATAAAAATACTAAGGGGAAAGGAAGGAAGGAGAAAATAAGGGAAGAATCCTTAGAAGAGAGGATAAGGGAATAGGTCAGGATAAGGGATAAGGGAGGGATCTTGGGGAGGATGAGGGAGGATCTTTAGAGGAGAGGGTGAGGGAATAGGTCAAAGGGACATATAAAAGGGTGCTTAGATTTGCTGGGATGGGAGTATAGGAGAGGAATCATTGGATGGGGGGAGGTTAAATAATAGAAGGGCAAGGTAGCAAGTAGAAATAAAGTAGAAGAGTTAGGAGGGATAAGAAATAAGAGATACACACAAACAAAAAGAAAGATTAGGAGTAGAATCTATTAGGGAAAGCACATGTTTATATGTGTGTATGGGTACATATATATCTATATGTGTATGTGTATATATGTATACATGTCTGTATGTGTTTTTATCTATATATCAATTTAACCATGCTTAATTTTAGTCTGGGGGGAGGTGGTAGAAGGGGAGCAAAGAATAAAGTCAAACATATTCAGCAGAGAACAAAAGAAAACCTACAAGGAAGCAAAGAAAAGATGGACAGCTCTTAACTTAACGCATAGTATTTAATATATTGGCTTTCTGAAAATAGAAATTTATTGCTATATATTTTTAATCCTCTCTTACATTCTGCTGTGTACATAACATATTTTCTTTTCTTATTTTATGTTTGTTTTAATATTTAAGTATATGGGTTTCTTTCTCTTTTCTTATTATGTATTTAAGGTTTAATTTTTTAAAAAGTAAATATTTTTCTTAGGATGTTAAACATTTAAAATAGGTTGCCTTGAAATTTCTTTCTGTGATTAGAGACAGTATGGCACATAGAAGAAGGCACTAGGCTGGTACTCAGAACACCTAGGGACTGGTCCCAGCTGTGCTGCTGATGTGTTATGTGAACCTTGGCAAGTCACAAAACTGCTGTGTATAAGCTTCAGTTTACTCATGTGTAAAATTTAGATGATGTAATTTTTGAAAGTAGCATACCATTTTGAAACTGATCAAAAAAGAAAGGTGGTGAAATTCTCAATACAAGACTGATTAGTGGAATTATGGTCAGTCGGGTATTTACTGAATGCCAATTATATGCCAACTATGGGCAGCTAGGTGGCACCATGGATAGAGTGCTGGACCTGGACTCAAGAAGACTCATCTTCCTGAGTTCAAATCTAGCCTCAGACACTAACTACGCAACCCTGGTTAGTTAACCGTGTTTGCCTCAGTTTCCTCATCTGTAAAATGAACTGGAGAAGGAAATAGCAAACCACTCCAGTATCTTTGCCAAGAAAATCCCAAATGGGGTCATGTAAAGTCAAACATGACTGAAAAATAATTGGAACAAAAAACTATGTTCCAGGCACTATGTTAGATACAAAGGCAAAAATGAAATATTCTCTGTTCTCAATAAGCTTGCATTCTCTTAGAGAAGATAGTATGTACATACATAAACATTTGCAGAATAAATTTTAGTACGTACTTCCCAATATTATTTTGGAGATAACATGACATTAAATTTTAGTACGTACTTCCCAATATTATTTTGGAGATAACATGATATTTGTAAAGCATTTTGCAAACCTTACAAGGTTACATAAATGTTAGTTATTATTACTTTGACCATATGCAGAACAAATACAGTGTAGTTAACTGGCAGTTAAGAAAGGAGAGTACTAGCAGGTAGAGGAATAAAGAAGGGCTTCTTATATTTCAAATAAATCTTAAAGGAAGAATGGGATTCTATGAAGCAGAAATAGGAGGCAGAGTATTCCAGGGCAGGGAGGACAGATATCCCAAAGCGCAGAGATAGGAATTGGAGCGCCATGGAGCAGAGAGAAAACCAATTTGGCTGAAATGTAAAGGGATAGAAGAAGGGAGAAGGTGGAGATAATCTATACGAAAGTTCAAAAGACAGATGACAGCCATTCAGAAAACATTTTAACTTAGTTGCCTTATATATGTAGTTAGATTTTCTCATCCAAACACAAGACTCAAATGGGATACAGCAGAGGACACAAGCCAGTAGAAGGAGAATCAACTTTGGAATCAGAAGACCTGGGCCCTTCCACTTCCTACACATATGGCCTTAGGCAAATCATTTCATCTCTCTGGGCCTCAGATACTTCATCTATAAAATACTGGGTTTGGCTGAGATAAGTCCCTGAGATTCCTTCTAGCTCTCAATCTGTGATTCTGCCAATCCCAGCCCTTCCTATCTCACATGGAAGATCAGAAGAGCTCCTGTATTAGAAAGAGGTTTTGTGAACTGAGAAGGACTGTGAGGATGCTTTTATCTGTGTCTTTTCCATTGGGAAGATTTTGATTAGTCAGGGGCTCTTGGGAGATGATCCTGTAGAGTAAGAGGACCAGGGCTCAAATCTCACTCTGACAACTCACATGTGTAACCTTGGACAAGAGATCTCAGGCCTCAGTTTCCTCATCTGTAGAATGAAGAGGTTAGATTCGACGACTTCTGTGGCCCCTTGTAGCTCTATGAGCTCCGTGAGCCTGTCTAAAGACAGTAATGGCTAGATGACCTTTCAAGGTCACCAGCAGCTTTCTGTGACTAGAAATCACATACTGGGTATTAGAAAGTTTTATGAAACCTGACCTAATTTAAGAAAGATCCTGCCCTCTTGCGTCTCAGGGAAGCTAGAGTCAGTATTTTGTGTTGCCTCTTTCCCTCAAGCAATCAGACTGTAACCTGATTGTTTTTACTGAGTGTGTGTTATTAGTTGTCCACAAAAGGCACCATTCCAGTGCCTCTGTGGTGTTCGCTCAAGGTCACCCAAGGAAGTACGAGGCTGAGTTACTTTGAGCTTTATAAATTAATGCTACTTTAATCATTTATTCACTGAGTATGAATGGACTATTCTCCTAAAGATTATTACAGTCCTGGAATTTGACTTTATCTGAAATGGTTCTAAAGTGATCGAATGACAGCTTTAAATCTGTCACTGTAGATTTTAAATTATTTACAGCTATGTGAGACCGGTGCTTTAACAGTTGGTTTATGATGTGATTTCAGCTTAACACTCTTAAATGTGGTCTCTCTGCTCCTGCAAAACCAACAGAAATCCACCAAGCTTTTTAACGAGGATCCCAAAACATATGAAAAAGCGATCTCCATGGCATAGTTTGGCTTTTATTGTCCTCTTTTTTTTATCATTCTAAATTTGCTCACCTGCTCTGGAATGACTCATAATATGGGACACATAACTTGGCTTCCTGCCTTCTCTCGGCCCCTCGTTCCTGCTAGGTATATGTTGTTACTATGGATCTGAGGGTTCAAGTCTGCCCATAACTCTGAGACCACTTTTGCCCTAGGCCAAAAGATTTTCCAGGCTCACAGTATCAGAGGTTTACTGTCTAGCTCAGTTTGCCTGAACAATAAATCAGAGCTTTGGAGACTATGGCTATTTTTCCAGACCAAGTATGTGGAATGGGAATGCAATGTTCTGTCTGACCTTTCATCTTTCAGGATCTCTCATCAGGTCTCCAGCCCTTTATGCCTAGTTTGAATGCATGTTGCCTGATTTCCTAGGCTCTGTATCATTTGCAGGCCTATATCTGTGATTCCCTTCATTCCACCATGCCTTAGCTAATTTCCCTGGACTATGAAATATCTCATCCCTTTGAGGTTCAAGGCCATGACAGCCTGTTCCTCCTTTTCCATGGAATAATGGAAGACCTTTGATTTTGAGTCAGAGAACTTAAATCCATAGTAACCTCCCCAGACCTAAACTTCCTTATCAGTAAAATGAGGGGTTGACCTTAATGACCTTAGAGTTTCCTTCTAACTGTGACTCTTGGAGCTTTTCTGCTCCTTGCTTACCTGAGTGGCCTTAGGCTAAACTTTACATCTGGCCTCCAATCAGCCTTGGTTATCTACAAATATGTAAAGACAAAGAAATGCTGATCTCAGAGGCAAGGCTGTCCAGTGCAGGTATGCAAGTCTGCTGGGAATATTGCCTTTGAGGGCAGCTAACTGGTACAGTGAATAAAGAACCTATCCTGAAATCATCTTCCTAAGTTCAAATCTGACCTTAGACATTTTCTAGTTGTGAGATCCTGGGCAGGTCACTTAACCCTGTTTGCCTCAGTTTCCTCATATGTAAAATGAACTGGAGAAGGAAATGGCAAACCACTCTCACAAAAAGTCTGACACAGCGGGAAGAATTCAACAAGGGTCAACATCCTTCATAAAATCCTTTCTTCCTACCCCAGCTCCCAGTTTGAAAAATAATAATAATAATAAAAAGATCATTGCCTTTGAGCCATGTAACTCATACCAACATTGCATTGCATGATTTATTAATATGTGTTTGAGTCACAGTTAACTTTATAAAAAGAACTTTGTTCCCAAAGTTTTCATTAATTAAGCTATCACTGCACAATATTCACTACTTTAGAATGTATTCTATTCCTTTTTTGATTTAATTGGTCTAATTGCAGAAATAAATGATTTTTTAAAGTCCACTTTTAAAAATTCATGTCATTAATGATATTGCAAAGCTATGAGTAATGAGAACTAATATTTCATTATAGAATCCGAGATCTAGAATTGGAAGGAATCCTAAAAGTCATCCTATCCAAACCCCTTATTTTATAGATGAGGAATCTCAGGTCTGAGGTTAAGTTTTCCCCAAGGTCACAAAGTAAGCGACAGAGCTACTAAAACCTAGGTCCTCTGATTTTAAAGAGTGTTTTCCCCTGTACTGCACTGGCTCTTTAATGAAATTATCCTCACAATTAACCATATAACCTTTCTCAGGCTCTCAGGATGAAAGGCACCTTCTTTTTACAGTGAGCTATATGAGAAGCTTTTTATAGAAAAATGAATCAAGATTAGTATTCAAGTAATAAATTAGAATTTAGAGATCTCACCATCAGGATGGCAGCTTAAAAGTATGAATGTTGGCATTTGAATCTTTTCAGAAGAATTGTGATATGGCAGACAAAAGATCTGGAATCCATCTTTGGTTCTGTCTTAGGCAAGTTGTCAGCCTCTCTTCTCTGGCTATTAGCTATCATAACTGGCCTTTAGATCTAGACCCATTCCTTGACTTAATTTCCCCTTATCCCTATGTCAGTTACCAAGACATGGTATCCTTACTTGTGCCTTATAGTTGAGAAAATACATTATGATTTTGAAAATCTTTATTAGTAGCATTCTGGAAGACCATGATGTAGAAATGTTACTCGGTAAAAGTCTGTCAACAGAACATGTTCATTCATGTCTTTCTTTTCCTTATCTTCCTCTATTTTTCTCTCTATTGATGTATCCCTCACTTTCTTATTGCTCTCTGGCCCTTTCTTTCTCTATATCCTTTCTGCCTTATTCCCTTAAACTAACCATAATATAGAACTGAAGTATGAGTCTTTAAAAATTAATACTTCAATATATTGGCCATGGACAGGCCACTCAGTTTCTCAATTTACTCAGCTCTATAAAATGGGAATGATCATACTTTCATTACCTATCTTACAAGGTTGTGAAAAAACACTTTGTAAATCATGAAATGACATATAAAGTGAATTAATATTAACTAATAGTATATGTCCCCTGTTCATTCAAAAAAGCAGATTAGTAGAATGTTTTTATTTTTATTAATTTTAGTATTTTTTTAAACTTGTGGGACTCTTTATTAAGTTTCTCCATGTCCTTTGATAGGAAAAATATACTTTATTCCTTTACTTGAAAATAGCAAAACTCTTTTGAGAAATCTCCAAATGGAAGTATTCTTATGGTTTCAACTTTTTCCATGAATTTTAATGAAGAAGAGATTAAAGCCATAATTATGAAATCTGGGCAGTAAATCTAACACCTTATCTGATTTATCTGAATTTTCAAATATCTTCATTTTAGGCATTGATGAGCACGAGGGGACAAAAAACAGGAACTGACAGCCTTGTCATCCAAATTTGGAAGTCCAAATGATGAATTCCAACTTCATCAACTATAGGGTGGGATTCAGAGATGGCTAGGACCTTGGGTGATCTATTCCTTCCCTGCTCTCATATTAAATAACTCTACCTACTGATTAAACTATAGGAGGCAGCATAGTATCATTATACTCTTAAAACTATGGCTGAGTCATAATTAGAAATAGTCCAGAGCCTGCTCCTACTGGCCCTGAGCTCCAACTTTCTCATGAAGTTTAGAGTCAGGGCTTATCAATAGTGTCCTCTGCAATTACACTTGGGAAAGGCCTACCAGGGAGAGGGTAACTATCGATATCCTGGCCTTTTAGAATCCGTTGTTCTCATGGCCAGACCCAGCCTGAAGGAAGAAGCAACCAGGGGTCTACCAAGCTAGAGCGTCCTGGGCAATTGTGCTGCCATTCCAGCAAGGGTACCTCATAATATCTCTATGTGTAAAATGTATTTCTTCAACTAAAATTAATAGTTTGTTCTGAGTATTGTATGGGAAAGCTTTTCCTGGTGTGATTTGCATTCCTCAAATTTTACAGCACGTTTCTATGGATTTATTAATAAATTTGCATGCTCTGTTTTATGATCCCAATTATTTTCCTTTATGATTTATCACCAGGGTACCCCCATGGTAGAATTTGTACAAAATTAGTGCTGTTAATTTTAGTTTTAAAAATCAGCATCTTGCTGTTGATCTCCAAATTCAACAGGGGGTACCAATGTCAGTGTTTCATTTAGCACTAATTTTATGCAACATTATATGTGATATCCAGTTCTGGCACCGCAGGATACCCTCATTTGGTTTACCCTTGTTCAGCCAACTGTCTGTCACTGGAGTGAGAGGACATGAATTAAAAAAGAAATACGCATCATCCGAACAAACCACTCAAGTCTATGCTGCCCAGTTGGAGGTGTCCAATAGCACGATAGTCTTCTATGACTTTCCATTATTTTTAGACTTCTCTTTTCTTGTTTTTAACATTCCCCAGACGTTGGAGCTTTTTTTGAAGAGGGAATGTGGCTACGGTATAACTTCCAAGCCTCAGGGGCCAAGGATGCCACCAGTCGAAGTGGGAACTCTCCTGACTCTCAGAACTCCACACCAGATCTGGCCAAGGAAGAACTCAGTTTCAGCTTCAGCACCACCAAGGCTCCCTGCATCCTCCTCTATGTCAGTTCTCACACCACAGACTTCCTGGCAGTTCTGGTTAAACCATCTGGTAAGGATTTTGACACTTCTCTGGGTCATGATTCACTGTGCTAGAATTTTCAGAAATTCTCAGAGGATGAGAAGGGTTGTGCTCACCTGGGTAGTGGAGGAGGGTCTCTAAGGAGGAGCACATCATATGTAATCTCAAGACGAGAGCAGGTCGGGTAACAGAGGGACAACAGTTGATGCCAATACCCAAAAGCTGGAATGAATGAGAGAACTAACACTGGTTAGAGTTTGGAGTTGAGGGAGTCTGCTTAAATTTCAGGAACTAAAGTGCAGGGAGCACCATGCCACTGTCGCTTTGTCTAATTCAAGCTACTTCTCAGAACTCTGCTGGCACTGATGTCACAAGGGATCCCACTTCAGACTCAGACACCCTAACTGAGGCATAAGCCTCTAAATAGGGACTAGAATATAATTCCACTCAATAAGCATCAATTAAACCATTATTGTATGCAGAACATTGTGCTAGGACACCCTGGAGTATGAAAGTTTACATACCATGGTTTTTACTTAATGGATCTTACAGTCTAAGATGGATAGATGGAGTTTTGCTTTTCTCTCTATCCCTAGCACTTAGCACAGTGCCTGGAAAGCTCACTAAATACTTGCTGATTGACCAAGGAATAGGGATAACACCTCAGTCTGTGATCTCTCATATAAGGGACTCCCCAGCAAGGAAAATTCCTCTGTTCATGCATTTGGTAACTTCTCTATGACTTAGAGTCTTAGACAGCTGCCTAGAATACTAGGAGAGCAGAATTGCTTGCCCACTATCACACAGACAGTATGTCAATTTGAACACGTCTTTCTGGATTCAAGGTAGACTCTTATACACTGTATCAAATTATCTCTGTGTGACTTCTATAGAAAAGACAATATGCATTCTTGTAGTGCCCACTATGTGCCAAGCACTTTTTAAAAATATTATCTCATTCCATACTCACAACACCCATGTGAGGTACTATTATTATCCAAATTTTGTAGATGATGAAACTAAGGAAAACCAAAGTTAAGAAAGCTCCATGGAAGAAGTGACATTTGATTTAGACCTTAAAGAAGGGGTAAGAATTCAACAAGTGAAGAGGGGAAAGCAGCACATTACTTCATTGATGAAACAAACATCCACAAACTTGCCAGAAGCATCAAGTCCCCACATACAGAAGAAATGCAAATGTGATCACCATGCACTTTGGGTTTTCTTCTAGTAATCCTGATGGGCACTATATGTTATGTCATCACTTTGTTTAAATTACCACCTTTTAGCAACATGACAGTTAAAAAGGAATTTATTTTTAATTTTTTTAAATTACAAAATAAAATAGCTTCAGATATCTGAATTATATAATGAAAAGGGAAACTGAAATTTGTTGTTAAGTACTTTATAAGGTACTATAAGGTATTATAGTATAATACTATACTATATATAATACTATATACTATATATAATACTATATACTATATATAATACTATAAGGTATTATTTATAAGGTATAAGGTATTATAAAGTCTAATATTGTTTCCAATAATAAGACCTTCTTTAGTTAAAATACAAGCTCCATGAGGGTAGGGGCTATCTCACTTTTATATTGTTCTCCCCAGTGTCTAACTAATTGCCTGGGTAACAAACCTCATACCTGGTATATAACTATTTAGTAAATGCTTGTTGATTTATCCTCACTAACTAAATTACTTATAATATGATTAGATTCATACATTCACATGCACACTCTAATCTAAAAATTTGGGATTTCTTAAAATGAGCTTTATTTGGCATCATTATGCTAGGCATTTAAAAATGCATATTTTAATATTTTATTTGCTAGAATTTCACCAAAGTTCTATTTGAAGTGATGATCTCCAGAATGAAATTTTTCCTTTTCCATACAATAACCCACTTCCCCAATATCCCACTTTGCTATTGTTGCTCAATCATTTTTCAGTCCTGCCCAACTTTGTGTCACCCGATTTGGGGTTTTCTTGGCAGAGATACTGGAGTGGTTTGTCATTTCCTTCTCCAGCTCATTTTACAGATGAGAAAACTGAGGCTAGTAGGGTCATGTGACTTGCCCAGAGTCACACAGCCAGTAAGTGTCTAAAACTGGGATTGAACTCAGGAAGTTGAGTTTTTCTGACTCAAGGCCTGGCACTCTACTCACTGCCACCAAGCTGTACTCCCATCATACCAGTTTCATTGTTGTTGTTTTAGCTGCAACAGTCAAAGTCTATAAATTTGTGTAGAGGAAAACCAAGTCCCTGAAAGATACATGGATATATACCTGAATGTCCCACTGTTACTTCAGATTCACTCTTTTTTTTTTTTTTTAAGCAATTGGGGTTAAGTAACTTGCTCAAGGTTACACGGCTAGTCATTATTTATGTGTGGGTGCTCATTTTCTGAGGCCGGATCCAATCTCGGGTCATCCCAACTCCGAGGCCGACGCTCTTACTCACTGTGCCACCTAGCCACCCCTTTAGGGAAATTGGGGTTAAGTAACTTGCCCAAGGTTACACGGCTAGGTTTTTGTTTGTGTGGATTAAGTGTCAGAGGCCGGCTCCGAACTCAGGTCCTTCTGATTCCAGGGCCCGCGCTCTATTCACTGAGCCACCTAGCCGCCCCTTCCAGTTTCACTCTTAATAAAACTCCATTCAAGAGTGTTCTGCTCAAACTGGCTTCTCCATCCTCCATACAAACCCATGTCTTTCAATGATGCTGTCATTTTCCCAGTCACAAAGGTATAAGAACCTTGGAGTCACCTTGGCCTCTATCCCTCTACCACTGACTTCCCCCTCCTCTCTCTCCTTTCTTCACCAATACAAACCAATGATTCACCAAGTCCAGTAAGTTCTTCTATGAAATATTTTACATCTATCCCCTTATTTTCATTCATTCTACCAATACCCTTGTCCAAGTCCTTATCACCTTACACTAGTACTACTGGAATCATCTATGTTTTCCCCTGATTCTAATCCAGAGCTTCTTAAACTTTTTCAAGTTATGACCCCTTCAACACTTCACAGTCTTTGCCAAATTCATCTACCTAAGACCTTGTTTTGCATTCTTTTGCCTCTTCAAAACCTTCAGTGGCTCCCTAGTACCCACAGGATAAATTCTAAATTCCTTAACCCAGAATCCAAGACCTTTCATAGATACCACCCTCAAGTTATTCTCTGCCACTGCTATACATGAAACATTTGCTTGAACCAAACTGGTACTTCCATTATTCTCCTACTACAACATGCACCTACCTAAAAATAATAATAACTCACATTTATATATTGCTTATGATGTGACAATCACTGTGCTAAGTGCTTTATAATTATCATCACATTTTATGCTTTGGGAGGTAGGTGCTATTATGATCCCCATTTTACACATAAGGAAACTAAGGCAGACAGGAGTTAAATGACTTGCCCAGGATCACACTATTACTAAGTCTGAGGCCACATTTGAACTCCAGAGCTGGCTCTCTATCCACTGCACCACCTAGATGCCCCTAGTCTTTTGTTTATATTCTTGCTGCTTCCTAGAATGCCTTTTATCATTCTTTTTGCTTATTTCAGTCCTATTTTTCCTCCAAGGTCCAGCTCCAAATTCCAAACCTCTTTGTGGAGCCTGCCTCTATCTGTCCCAGTCCATACTGGTTTCTTCCACCTCTGAGTTCTGTGAATACATATTTCTCACTTAATACTTAGCATAGACTGCTTTGTATTGCCTTTGTCTTATTGTCAGATCTTCCTGTCTAGAGTACAGGCTCCTTAATGATCCAATATTTTAAAGTTACTTTAAATTGTTATACTCCCCAAGTTATACTCTCAAGTTATACTCGCTCATTTTGCCCATGGACAAAGCCCCATTCACCTCACTCAAGTTCCATCCCTGATTTTTAGGACTTATGCAGCACACTATACTCAGTTATGTTCCATAAATGTGTGTTAATGATGATGGTGAGTGACCAAGAAAAAAAGAAATGTTGAGTACATTATTTACTATGGACCCTCAAGTAGAAGTAGTTTATGATGGTTTTAATTAATTCAGGAGACTAATGTGCGATCAATGAAGTCTCTCTCTTTTTTCATCATGTTATAATTTAATGGTTAGACATTAATCCTCCCCTCACTGTCATATTGACATCCTCTTACAGTTATTGGAAGTATTTTAAACACATCATTTGAAATTTATTACTTAAGTATATTTAAATAGCAATTTGGAGTCATTCACCATATTCTAGCTTCTTAACTCTCGTATCTCCCTCAGAACAAGTTATTCCTGTCATTTTTAAAGGACAAAACCATCAAAATGTAAAATTTTAAAGAAAAAGAAAGAAAATCATAAAAATTAACAAAATAAACCTGAGGCCAATTTTACTACAGTTATGAAACCATGGAACTGTACATAAAAAGGAGAATTTAAGGATAAAAGGCAGCTAGACATTGACATAAATGTGAATTCTCTCCTACCCCATCTCAACAGCAGGCAGTCAATAAAATTGTATTAAGCACCTTCTATATTCCAGGCACTGTCCTAGGTGTGGGGAATACAAAGAAAGTCAAAACACAATCTCAACTCTCAAGGAGCTCACAGTCTAAGGGAGAAGGCAGTACACAAGCAATTATGGACAAACAAGCTATGGACAGGATAAGTTGGAGGTTATCAGCTAAGGAAAGGCACTGGAATTAAGAGGGAACAACAAGGCCTTCCTGCAGAAAGTGGGATTTTGCTAGATTTGATGGAAGCCAAGAAATGGACATAAGGAGGGAAAGAATTCTAGGCATGGGGGAAAGCAAATGAAAATACTCAGAGTTAAGTGTTAAAGTATCATGTTCCAAGAACAGCCATGCTTGGTATCACTAGATTAAAGAGTACAGGGGGAAGAGAGATGTAAGGTATAAGAATACTGGAAAATTAAGGGAAAGGTGGGCAAGTTTTTAAATGCTTGTAGCATCACACAGAGGGTTTCATAATTTAACCATGAAGATAATAGGGAGCTGCTGGAGATTGGTTTTCAATGGAGTTTATGGGTGGGGGGTGGAGTTTGTTGTCGTCAGATCTTCGTTTTATGGAAGTTAAATCTGGCAGCTGAGTAGAAGATGGAGAAATAGAGAAACAAGGAGACCAACCAGCAGGATATTGAATGAAGTGGTAAGGGTCTACTCCAGGTTGATGGCAATGTCAGAGGAGATAATGAGGCATATATGAGAGATATTACAAAGGTACAATGGACAAACTTTGTAAGCAGATTGGATATGGGAGGTGAGAAACAGTAAGGAGTAAAGGTTGCAAGTCTGTAGGCTAGTGGTACTCTCTATAGTAATAAGGAAATTAGGAAGAGAAGAAGGTTGGGGGGGGCAATAATAAGTTCAATTTTCAGTTTAAGATATCTGTGGGACATCCAGTTTGAGATCTCCAGTAGACAGTTGAAGATGCAAGACGGGAAGTCAACAGAAAGGTTAGGGCTGGTTGAGTAGATTTGAGAATCATCAGAATAGAAATGATAATTGAATCTATGGAAGCCGATGAGATCACCAATTGAAATTGTATAGAGGGAGAAGAGAGAGGCTCAGCATAGACGCTTGTGGAACATCCATGGTTAGTGGGGATGACCTGAAGAGCCATCACAGGAAACTAAGAAGGAATAGCCAGATAAGCAGGAGGAAAATTAGAATAAAGTAGTGTCATGGAAACCTAGAGAGAAGAGGGTATCACAGAGCAGAGGATGATCAAACATGACAAAAGCTACAGAGATTAAGAAGGATGACGACTGGGAAAAGGTCATTGGATTTGGCAATTAAGAGATCACTAGTAACTTTGGAGAGAGCGGTATCCATTGAGTGATGTCAGAAGTCAGAAGGTAGAGTTAAGAGGGCAATAAGAGGAAAAGTGGTGGAGACATCCATTTTAAATTTCCTTCTCAAGGTGTATAGCCACAAAAGGAAGGAGACAGATGCTCTGAAAATGAACGAGAACGGGAAGATCAGGTGAGAGGTGTTTTGTTTTGTTTTGTTAGAATAGGGGAGACGTGGGCATTTGTGGGCAGTAGAGAAGCAGCCAATAGAAAAGGAGATTAAAGATAAAGTGAGATTGGAAATGAGAGGTAGAGTCTGCTATAAGAGATGAGATGAAATGGAATCATCTGTGCAAGCACGGCATATTTGAAAGTTTGCTTTGGTAATGAGACAGGCCATCTCAATACCACAGAAGTCTTCTATGAGATGTGAGTTGAGAAGCAGGGGGGAAAAGGGGAGAAAAGATGACTATGTAAGAGGCACAAAGCAAAGAAATTACTAAGGCTCTCTACTACTTTTTATATAGAAAACTAACAGATTAGATACAACCTGGAAGGCACCAGAGTGTTGTACAATATTGATGTAGACCACCTGTCAGCCTCAATTTTTTCGATCAAATATGAGGCGATTTCTCTGTTGAAAGGATGGTGGAAGGGAGCTATGTGGGGTTTAAATGGGGAGAGAAAGTTTTGAAAAGCCATTACAGTTAGTAGAAAAGTATTTCAATTAGGGAGGTATAAAGGATTGCCTTGCTGCAGTGGGGGTGCAGTTGAGATTATAGCGACAATTTGTAGTGCATTTAGTCATCACACTAATTTTCCTTTGCTTTATTTAGTAGCATGTAAATAGGAATGAAGTCAGTAGTTGGTAGGAGTATGCTGGGGCTGGGGCTTGTCAGGGCAAGATTGTAGTAAGATTTCCAGAAACTAGCAGTTACATGTTAACTGTCGTAGCTACTTCCAAGTTCTATTTCACCGATCCTGCCATGAAATGCTGCCACTCCTAGTTTCTGGAAATCTTACTAATTCCACATTAAAATTTTTTTTCTAAAAGTTAGATATTCCTTTAACAAAATAAAATAAAATAAAATAAAGGCTGTGTTTGTACAATTCCAAGTGACCATATGAAATCTTCAACCACTCAACCAGTCAACTAGTTTTGTCTACATTGTATCCAAAAAAGAAATATTTCATAAATTCTTTTAAGGAATTTATTCCTTGTTTGAGACATGAGAGGCAGCATGGAGCAGCAATTTGCAAGCTGGCATAGGAGGAAAATTGGTTTAAATTTGCCTCTGACACATAAAGGGCTGTGTTACCCTCAGCAAGTCACTTAACTCCTCAATGATCTACACAACTCACTGAGACTTTAAGTTACAGCGAAAGCACAGAATTGTACTCGTGGAAAAGATTTCTTCACCTGGGAGTTTCCTATACCAAGAATATCACAGTTCCAGATCCTATCCCTTAGGGCATAAAATGAAAGAAAGATAGATTGTTCACATAGCAAGAATAAGAAATAACTGATGGACCCTGTGTGTGCTTTATCTATATCCATACAATGTCAGGAGATCCAGGCAGGGATTCCTTTCGGAGGACATAGATCCCTTTGGTAGGCTGGTGAAGCCTACTGACCACTTTTCAGAATTTTTTTAATTCATAAAATTACATATATATATATATATATATATATATGATTTCCAAGAAAACCAATTATATTGAAATAAAGATGGAATTTTTCCCATTCAAGTTTATGCACCACTTGAAATCTATCATTGACCTTAAGTTAAGAGCCCTGATCTACAGAAAGTATTCCGAAAAATTAGACCAACCCCTAACCATATAGGAAAGGCACACAGTCTAGGCAGGAATGGATGGGTTTCAGTCTACTCCTCTGGAAGGAATACTCACTGGATGAGACCACAGATCTATTAAAGTATGGATGACTGAGTATAAAATAGATTTAGCCTATGAGTGTAAGAAAAGCCTAGGGGAAAGTATAAAGATATTCAGGAGGCTGAACATAAATAAGAAAGTCATAAACATTAGAGTGTAGCGCCATATATACATATACATATATATATATATATATATATATACATATATGTGTGTATATATATATATATGGAGAGAGAGAGAGAGAGAGAGAGAGAGAGAGAGAGAAGGGAGGGAGAGGGGGAGGGAAGGAGTTTTAAGAAAAAAACAGGAAATATGGTTAGCTCTTTATTTTCACCAGTCCTCCTTTCCAATGTAGCAATGTTATCATATTGCTTAAAAGCAAGCAGAATACATTGCTTAAAAAGGAAATGCTAGCATAAATAACATAAATGATTATAGCACATCAGAACCAGAAGGGACATAGAATTCACCTAGAATGGCCACTCATAGATGGTCAGAGGAACCAGAGAGGAATGGAGCCATTTTTGAGTTTCAAAATTTGGAAGAGATGCTAATGGTACAAAGAACAGACTTTGAATAGAAAAGGAATAACTAAATTCACATTTTCGTGATAATCTGGTTACAAAGTGCTTTACATACAAGATCTCATTTGATCTTTTGGGGGGAGGCAATTGGGGTTAGGTGACTTGCCTAGGGTCACATAGCTTAGTAAATGTCTGAGGCCACATTTGAACTAGGTCCTCCTGACTCTAGTGCTGGTGTTCATTTGATCTTTACAACTTCTGTTCATGGATAAAGACACCAAGGAGGCTGAGAGGTTAATTGTCTAACATAAACCTTGCCTCTCCCTAACCATGCTCTGCATAGGGCTTAATAAATGATTATTAAATGAGGTAAATTTAAGTGGTCTGCCCAAGGTCACACATCATAGTCTGGAATTAGTTCTACAACTAGAGCCCCAGTCTCCTAAATCTGCATACAGAGTTCCCTCCATTATACTGTGCTATCTTCTGCTACAGAGTAGTGAAAAACATGCTGAATCCAGAGTCCAGAGGACCTCAGCCTCTTACTACCTGTGTAACCTTGGGAAAGTCCTATCCTTCTAAGCCTCATTTTCCTCATCTAAAACAATGAATGAAATTTCTCTCTAAGGACACTTCCAGGTCCAAATCCCATGATCTTTCATCTTAAAAACAAATTCTTTAATCTCTACAAATCATAAACAGGAAACAAATTTTATGGCTATTATTCAGATAAACTGAAATCACTAAGTAAGTAGATTATCCCTGGTCATTGTTTAGAAAGATAAGAAAGAGATAAATGAGAGAGGAGCAATAGGGAGTGAGAGAAAAGCAACTGAGTATAGAAGAGGCAAGGGGGAGAGCCCTGAAAACTTTCATCCCTTTTTTTTTTTGCATAAGGATTGATGCATCCTATAGAGTAAGGGAAATCACCATGTTCATGGTTTCTTAGAGGCCACCAGCATTTTCATCTATTTATCTTTTGTAAATTGTGTTGACTTTAATATTTATACTCATGATTATTTTATGTGCCACATGCCCCGCTCCGCTTATAACATAAAAGCATCCCTACACCCTGTTTTTATTTCTAATTTCCAATACTTTTTGGTGAAGCCTGCAGCAGTCTCCATAGTGCTATATTGCTACTTTCATAAATTCTAGGCATAATCCCAACTTTTATAATTTGCAACATTTGCTGCTTTGACATTAAACCAATGGCCAGCAATGGCTCCTTGTTTGCAAATAATGAACCTTTGCCTGCCCTTAGAGCTCAAATCTCGAGGATTAGCATGACCCCAAACCAGTACCTTAGAGTT
This sequence comes from Gymnobelideus leadbeateri, assembly GCA_011680675.1. Taxonomy (NCBI): domain Eukaryota; kingdom Metazoa; phylum Chordata; class Mammalia; order Diprotodontia; family Petauridae; genus Gymnobelideus; species Gymnobelideus leadbeateri. The sequence continues at coordinate 176,276 of WOXC01006418.1, forward strand.
CACAATCACCATGTTATTAATGCAGAATAAAATGCAGAAGAGGGCTTAAGAGAAACTTAAAAGGAAAACAGAAGATGAGTATGTAAGAGGCATAAAACAAAGAAATTGCTAAGACTTTTCACTACTTTTTTATACAGGAAACTTACAGATTCGATACAACCTGGGAGGCACCAGAGAGCCATATAATATTGATGTAGACCACCGAAACATGGCAAATGGACAGCCTCACAGTGTTAACATCACCCGTAATGAAAAGGACATAATTCTCCAGGTAAAAAATATATATCTATATATGATACATTCTTTATATATGGCAACATATTTTTATTGCTATTTCTTCCCTTACAATTTTATGACTAGTAAAAGTATAGATATATAATTCTTTCAGAAAGGGCAATAACTAAGTTAATGGCAAAAAAGACTATTGGAGTATGGGTGTACTGGGAAGACTAATAATGGGTATTCTCTATTTTGTTTTGGTTTTTCTGGCTATCCCAATGTGGAGCTGTCTTCCCATCCACTATTTTTATCCAACATGCTGTTTTTCTTATAGATGATCTCAGATTCCTGAAGTTTATACTGAATCCCAACATGGGTTATTCTGTGTTTGACTACCCACTTGTTTCATTATTCACATACATGTACAAATGTCTCTCTGTGACTCCTTTCTCTGTCTTCTTCTCTCCCTCTTTGTTCTTCTCTCCCTCTTTGCCTTTACTCTAGTCTTAAAACCACAGCTTCATGGGGAGTAAGAGCGCCGGCCCCCGAGTCAGGAGGACCCAGGATCAGTTCCGGCCTCAGTTACTTAGCACCCACACATAAAATAACTAGCCGTATAACCTTGAGCAAGTTACTTAACCCCAATTGCTTAAAAAAAAAAAAAAACACAGCTTCACTTTTCTACCCCAGGAAGGTTCTGATTCCACTTCAGACTCCAGAACACAAGGAGGTGGTGACTTTCTCATTCGACTTCTAATCCATTTCTGCTTCATTTATTGCCCCTACCCCACCAGTAGTTTCTACTGTGAAAGAAGTGGACCTGCACATGCCATGAATAAAACATGACAAGGGGAGGTCTCCTTGGGAACTAAGCCAAAAGATCAAGGATGGAAGCTGTCATTGTATTCTCTAGGAGGAGATCAAAATAGATACCTGTCAGGAGAAAGGACAGCAGGGGATGCTGTCTTGTCAGTGGAATGTGGTATCATCTGGCAGGAGTTCAGCAGTCTTTCAGCTCTCATTCACATTCAGGCTGGCTGTGATGGGAAGTTCAGACTGCAGAAAAGTGGCAGAGGGTATTATTGCCTCTCTATTAAAGGGTCTGCTGGGTGTCAAAAGCATAACTCAATAGCAAGGATGATTTAATCAGCCACATGCCTCTTTTGACAGTTAAGTGTTGTGGGAGGGATACTCTCTCGGATGTGGACACTAGCATTCCCAGTTTTTTTTTTTTTGTTTTGTTTTTTTTCTGGGACCAGTCCAAAGTTTTTAGCTGCAGTATACACATACTTACTTTCCCAGACAGTGACAAAAACCATTCTTATCTGTAAACTGAATCTTAATGGGGGAAATAAGTAAGTAAAGGATTAAATACCCTATGACTTCATAAGATTTATGTTTTAATCATGTCCAATTCTTTATGACCCCATTTGGGGTTTTCTTGGCAAAGAAACTGAAGTGGTTTGCCATTTCCTTCTCTGACTCATTTCACAGAGGAGGAAAATAAAGCAGAGTTAAGTCACTTGACCAGGGTAACACAGCTAATAAGTGTCTGAGACTGGATTTGACCTCAAGATGAGTCTTCCTGAGATTTGAACTCAATATGAGTCTTCCTGACTCCCGACTTGGCACTCTAAATTCACTGCATCTAGCTGCCCCTTCATAAGATTCCTTTTGCTAATTTCATTATATATGATTTTCCCCAAACCTGAATTTACCTCTAATTTACCTATATCTTTTGATAGAGTAACCATCTGTGT